>CM031084.1:5095947-5174584 GCA_018257905.1 Gillenia trifoliata | reverse complement strand
ATTACTGTGAAATTGTGCGAGAGAATCCAACGTGAAAACTCTCAATTTCATTTCGATTCAAGCTAAAATGGCTGGGTCTGGAAGCAGTGATTTACGAGCTCCTGTTTTTGATGGAACGGAGTTCGAGTTCTGGAAAGTAAGGATGGTCACCATTTTCAAATCTCATGGGATCTGGAAATTGGTTGACAAGGGGATTTCAGAACCGAAGAAGAAGAAGAGTGAAAAGAAAAGAATAAAGAAGGATAAAGACGAGGAGGAACTCTCATCGGATGATGATGAAGGCGACGATGGTGAGTTGAACTTGCACATGGAGGATCAGCTCATGAAAGATGCTAAAGCACTGGGCATTATCCAAAGTGCTGTCTCGAAGGAGATTTTCCCTCGGATTGTGAATCAAGAGACCTCAAAGGGTGCCTGGGATCTACTCCAGGAGGAATTTCGCGGCGATGAACAGGCAAGATCTGTTAAACTTCAAAGTTTGCGTCGTGAATTTGAGTATATGAGAATGAAAGAAAATGAGTCTCTATCTGTCTATCTTACTAGACTATTTGAACTAATTAATCAAATGAAATCTTATGGTGAGATCCTCACTCATCAAAGAGAAGTGCAAAAGGTTTTGATTAGCTTGTCTAGTAAATATGATCCAATATGTGTGGTGATTGAAAGAACTTCTGATTTGAATACTGTGACTATACAAGAGGTAGTAGGATCTCTTAAGAGTTATGAGCTTAGGCTGAGTAGACATGATGATGATACTGTAAGCTCGGCACATGCTTTCTCTAGTATGAATCTTGCACCTAAAACCCAGAACAAGTCATTCACACAGGGAAATCACAGTAAGGGAAAGAAGAATTGGAAGCCTCAGCCTAGGAAATGGGAAAACAATACTCATCAGCTTGTGAGACATGGGGATATAACTGAGGGTATCAAACAGAAGTGCAAAATCTGTGATAAGGCTCACCGTGGAGAGTGCTGGTTCAAAGGAAAACCAAAATGTTACAACTGTGACAAGTTTGGACATGTAGTGAAAGATTGTCATCAACCAAAGAAAAACCATACTGCAAATTATTTGAATCATGTTCAAGATAATGCCATGATGTTCTATGCCTGTCACAAGGCTTCTGTGCAAGAAAACAGTGGAGTTTGGTATCTCGACAGTGGTTGCAGTAACCACATGACCAGTACTGAATCATTACTCATCAACATTGACAGAAGCATAAGGTGCAAGGTGAAAATGGGCACAGGGGACTTAGTTGACTCAGTTGGCAAAGGCACACTGGTAGTTGAGACCAAAAGAGGCACATGGCTCATACCAGAAGTAATGATTGTACCTGGCTTAGATGAAAACCTTCTCAGTGTAGGACAAATGGTTGAACATGGCTATTGGTTGGTGTTTGGTGATTTCATGGCCTGCATATTTGGAGATAGAGAGCTGCAAGATCATGTAGCCACTGTGAAAATGAAGGGAAATAGATGTTTTCCCTTAATGTTTGAATCTGTGGACCACATTGTTGCAAATAAAGCAACTGTTGAAGAGAATACATGGAAGTGGCACAGAAGGTTTGGGCATCTGAACTATGACAGTTTAAGAATGCTCCAAGATAAGAGTATGGTGTATGGTCTCCCCTACTTACAAGAGCACAATCAGGTGTGTGAAGGTTGTGCAACTGGAAAAGGTCACAGAGAAGCTTTCAACAAGGAACTGAGATGGAGGGCAACATATCCACTCGAACTTATACACACTGATGTGTGTGGACCCATGAATGAGTCTCTCGGTGGTAGCAGGTATTTTCTTACCTTCATTGATGACAAGTCAAGGATGTGCTGGGTCTATTTCTTGAAGCACAAGTCTGAGGTATTCAGAATTTTTAAGATGTTCAAGGCTATGGTTGAACTACAAATTGGTCACAAAGTGAAGAAGATCAGAAGTGACAGGGGGGGAGAGTATACATCTCTGGAATTTGAAAAGTTCAGTGAAGATGTTGGTATTGAAAAGCAACTCACTGTTGCTTATTCTCCCCAGCAAAATGGGATTGCCGAGAGGAAGAATCGCACCATTGTGGAGATGGCAAGAACCATGCTTCATGAAAAGAAGTTGCCACTCAAGTTCTGGGGTGAAGCAGTTCACACTGCGGTCTATTTGCTTAACAGGTGTCCTACTAAGGCACTAGAGAACAAGACTCCTTTTGAAGACTTCTGTGGAAGAAAACCAGGAGTAAAACATTTGAGGATTTTTGGTTCTGTATGCTACACTCACGTGCCAACCCAGTTAAGGCAGAAACTGGATGAAACTGGACAGAAAGGTGTATTTGTTGGATATGGGACAAGAGAAAAGGGCTATAGGGTGTATGATCTGAAGAGTAGCAAGATCATTGTTTCAAGAAGTGTCAACTTTGATGAAGATGCAATGCTTGACTGGGAAAATATGGAGACCGTGCATATCTCTCTGCCCTACTCAGAACCAAATGAGGGTGTAAGCATAACTGAGATAGAAAATGGAGTGAGTGAGGAATCTAACATTGGCTCCTCTAAGTCAGCAAGCACAAGTGATAGACGTGCTCCTAGTACTCCATGTGAAATTCAACTCACAGAAACTTATGACAACACACCAAAGAAGTGGAGAAATCTGAATGAAGTATTTGCACAGTGCAGACTCAGTGTTATTGATCCTGAGAATTACAATGAAGCCTCTCAAGATGAAGCCTGGAAGGAAGCAATGAACAATGAGATCACTATGATTGAGAAAAATGACACTTGGAAATTGGTTGATAGGCCAAGTGACAAACCAATTGTTGGGGTTAAATGGATATTCAAAACAAAGTTGAATCTGGATGGCACTATACAAAAACACAAGGCAAGGTTAGTTGCCAAAGGCTACACTCAAAAGCCCGGGATTGATTTTAACGAAACCTTTGCACCGGTGGCCAGATTGGATACTATAAGAACTCTCATTGCCTTGGCAGCACAGAAAGGGTGGAAACTGTTCCAGTTAGATGTAAAGTCTGCTTTTCTGAATGGAATTCTTGAAGAGGAAGTGTATATAGACCAACCAGATGGGTACACTGTTAAGGGAGAAGAACACAAAGTGTATAAGCTACAAAAGGCCTTGTATGGTCTAAAACAAGCTCCCAGAGCTTGGTACAGCAACATTGATACTCATTTGCTGCAGAGTGGTTTTGAAAAGAGTCCAAGTGAGGCAACTTTATATGTGAAGCACAAAGATGGACAAGGAACACTGATTGTCTCCATATATGTGGATGACATTGTATACACTGGAAGCTGTTCAAAAATGATGGAGGAGTTCAAATGTGATATGATGAGAAAGTATGAGATGTCTGACTTAGGTTTGTTACATCACTTCCTTGGAATTGGAGTAATCCAACAAGAAGGGAGCATCTTCATACATCAGAAAAAATATGCACTGAGCTTACTGGACAAGTTTGGGTTGAAGAACTGCAAATCTGTCTCAATTCCTTTGTCTCCCACAGATAAGCTAAGGAAAGATGATGAGAGTGAACCTGCAGATCAAGAACTGTACAGAAGCATTGTTGGTAGTCTTCTGTACTTAACTGCAACAAGGCCTGACATCATGTACTCTGCCTGTGTACTTGCCAGATACATGCACTGCCCTTCCACCAAGCATCTTGGCACTGCCAAGAGGATCCTGAGATATGTGCAAGGAACTGTGGAGTATGGGATCAAGTATGAGAAGGGAAATGCTGCCTTGCTTATAGGTTTCTGTGACAGTGACTGGAGTGGGGATGAAGATGACATGAAATCCACATCAGGCTATGCTTTCAGTTTTGGCAGTGGGGCATTCTCTTGGGCCTCTGTGAAGCAACAAAGTGTTGCACTCTCAACTGCAGAAGCCGAGTATATGAGTGCCTCTGAAGCTACTACTCAAGCCATATGGCTGAGATTTGTTTTGCATGATTTTGGTGAAGAGCTGATTGAACCAACCCCTTTGATGTGTGATAACACATCTGCAATTGCGATGTCAAGGAATCCTGTATTCCATCAGAGGTCTAAACACATCAAGAGGAAGTTTCATTTCATCAGGGATGCAATCCAGGAAGGAACAATTGATCTGCAATACTGCAAAAGTGAGGAGCAGCTAGCAGACATCTTCACCAAAGCCTTGGCAAAAGACAGGTTCTGTGTTTTGAGAGAAAAGCTTGGGGTAATCTCAGTTAAGACCTTAGAAGGGAGTGTTGAAGTCTATTTGTAATTCTTTCATATTTTGTCTAGGCACATTTAGATTAAATGTTGTCTTTGTTAGATATCAAAGTGAAGTTAGATCAAAGTGTAGTAGGCTCAAATGAGCAAGTGGCAAGATCTCTTGGATCTGTAATGAATGGTTGGATAAGCTCATAGGCTCTCCTAGATTCTCTCCCTCTCTAACGGTTATGTAATTACTGGAAATGAATGAACTCCTTACAGTAGAGGCATTGCTAGCTCTGCAGTTTGATTCATTCTCTCTCTATTCTTCTACTCTCTTTCTTCCCCTCTGAAAATTGCTGCAAATATATATCACTGAGTATTACAGTTTCTAACAAAACTAGGGTTTTCTGTGTCTATACTTATATATAGCTCAAAATTAGGGTTTTATATTGTGTCTGGAAGAACAGGCAGAATGGAACACAAGCAGGTTAGTGGCTACTGCAAGTTGTAGTGATGAGAGAATAATAGACTGACTTACTCATCTTCCAGACTCAGTTGCCCATCACATTCTTTCATTCCTCAATATATCTTACCTCGCTCGACTGAGTTGTGTCTCCAAATGTTGCAGAGAATATTGTCTTTCTTCTCCGTTTTTGATTTGTGTTCGACATGACTGCAGGCCTGATGAAACTACATGTGATAGGTGGCGCTAAGGTTGTTGAATTCTGTGGAAGGTTCTTTCTTTGGGCGATCAAAAAGATTGAGCGGTTTTGTTTTCTTGGATTTGATCACTCTGCAAATGATGAAAGTAACCAAATTAAAATCGTGCTCCTGTATCGCTGACCATGTGCCCTTCAGATTGATCTCGTAGATTCACAATGCAGCTCGTTGTAACGTTGACCAACTTGGTCTGATTTCTAAGAAAGTGAAGCGCAATTATTAATGTACCGCCTTCCTTTTACCTTTTCCTGTAATCTCCAATACTTGGAATTGACAAAGGTTGATATATATACTAGATGAAGACTTTTCAAATGGGTCTCGTGTTCATGCAAATGGATTCAAGAATTACATGCTAAAAGATCCGTGGGATAAAATATCACCATTGAAAGCTCATCTTTGAAAAGATTTTCACTTAAAGAGGCCTATTTGCTCGTACTTAACATCTCCGGAAAGTTTGAATATGTACTTTATCTATGTAGGGCCGGGGGCACCTTCTTCACCTACCTTCAATTGGTTAAATATTTTTGCTCCAATTCTAAGGAAGTAAGTGGGCTGGGAAATTGCCCAATTGCTCGTATCTTGGAAAATTTGAGATTTTAAAGTGAGCACGGAATTTATTTGTATCCTGAACAGATCAAGGCAACAAGGCATTTGAGGTTCTTCATAGTTTATGCAGAGTCAAAGTGCTTACTCTAAGCGAAGAGTTTATTAAGGTAAAAAAATCAAACCCTTTCCATTTCACAAAACAACTTTTTCAATTTGAATAACTATGTTTTTCTTTGGTGTTATGTAAATGACAAGATTAGCCAATTTACGCCTAGGCTGCGGATCCATATTAGGAGCTTTCGTGACAAGATAATTCTAGCAAATATCTTATGTGTTTATGGATACTCTGCTCCCAGCTACTCTGCAGGACTCTACTTCTAATGTAAGTGTAAGTTGAAGTTTGTTGCTATTTGCTTCTGCCCTTTAATTAAATTTTACAACGAAAGGAAACAAAAAAAAGAAATTGTGTCTTCATATTTGGTCTTAATCTTTTTCCTTTATTAATTGATTATTTTCTTGCTGTTTTCCTGCCTCTTTAGACTTAGATATGAGATGCTGGAAGATGCAAAAGCTCGCTTTATTAAAAAGCTTCAGAAGTTTATGGTTGATATTTCAAACAGATTTGACGGAATTGAATTAGCAAGGTATATACTCGAGTGTGCTCCGAAATTGGACAAAGTTGTCATATTTTGCTCACCCCATAACTTGGAGGAAGTTAAGACGAATTTAGAGAAAAGCATGGGCTTTCAATACCATTTCCTTTAGAGAAATAAAGTGAACAAATTCAGAAATCTCTTTGATATATTTCAGATGTTGTTTAGGCTGTATTATCTAAACTTACAGGTCAACTTGTTTAGATCTCTAAATTTCAGAACAATGTTCATTAATATATGTACTGGTACAGCTGCTATATATATTATTGGCTTTCTTAGCGTTTTGGTTTACTTCTTGATTAATGTTTCGTTGGTCGGTTTTCTTAAGCATTATTGTCCTTCATAGTCTGACTATTTGATTTGAAGTGAAGAAGCTATTTATGCTGTTGTGATAACTGATTGAACATAAAAGTTGTACGAAGAGAGAAAACGAGGTTCTTATAAAGAAATTGAGGCTTGTTTCCTTTCATCAAAACTATTGCGTTTAAGGTCAATTTTGAGCAATAGGTCTACGAAGAAGCCTGCTGTGGGACTTGAGATATTCGTTGGGTGAAATTTTCTCTTTAGCTTGTATTGATTATATTATTGTATAATTAGGATAAATTAGGATAAATGAAAGCTTTGATAAATTAATCCATGCAATGAGATACATTGCATAGTTTTGCTAGACTCTGTAGTGGATGATGGATCAATGTGTAGGATATATTAGTTACAGACTAGATGGATGTATTAATGTGAGAGTGCTCTTTTGGTACCAAAAAGTCAATGTGTGTTTTATGTTGGAGGGTTCTTTACTATTCTATAATTAATTTGAATGAAAATATAATTTGAAGAAAAGCCATTATATATGTACCGCAGCCATTCAGCAAGAGAGACCATTGCAGTCGACCAGTCACTATTTCATTTTCCAGAAGCTGCAAAGCTTTGATTTGATGTGGGATACTAGAAGCTGCAAAACCTTGATTTTGTTAATCCTCTTAAGAAGTTTATCGTAGAGCTCCCAAATGAGTCTAATGGAGTTGAATTAACAGTGTTCAGGAAATTGTCATAATTTGTTCATCCGTAAATTTGGAGGAAGTTTGCGAAAAGCAAGGTGATTTCCAGATGCTACCATTATCTTTACGAAAAAGCGATCAAGCTCTCTTGTGATATTTTTTTGTTTCAGAGGTGTAACATTCAAACAACTTGTTTAAATTTCTAATATCCGTACCTACTTCAACTGAACTTGACTCTGAAGATCCCCATACCTTAAAAAGTAATTCTAGCAGCGGTGCTATCGTATCACGTGGAAATTGAAGCGAATGATGACTTAGCCCAAGTGGCCTTCTCACTACCATTAAAGCCCTTTTGGAGTTAAGCAAGTGGTAAGAGAGGTGTAATGACGAGAGGGCTTCTACTAGTGGACATGCATGCTTAAATATATTTTAGCCGTTTTATCCAATCTCAACCGCTGACATTAAAACTTTAACTTAGGTCCCAATTGGGTCTTTGTGACCCAGTAGAAGGATTAAACCCGATGCCTGTCCTCTCCCTCCCTCCCCGTTCTTCATTTATCTTCACCATCCAATCTCTACGTCTTCATTTAATGCTTCCACACAACCTGTAAAAGTAACATTAGGGATTTTGGTTTGGCCAATTAGTAAAGAACCAACACCATTTTAATGCTTTTCACCATTTTCTGATAAGAGAAAGGAAATTTTATTTTGGAGGCCTGAAAATTTCTCACATTTATAGATTTTTGCCCTTTTTAAGTGTGAAAAGACCACAATTAATTTTATATGTTTTCCAAACTTAATTTCCTAGTCTACTAAACGAGGACTGCAAAACGCGGTGATCTTCACTCCTTCCTCCCACGTCAACTACCAAACTTCAAAGAAGTGAGTCATGCTTCTGTCAGTTTCTGGCACTCATCCAGCGAGCATACCTCTAACGAGCGCCCACTATCTCCTCCTCCCCTTACCGACAAACAAACCACCATCACCACGATAATTTAAATAATTTCTTATATAATTTGTTCTTTAGATTGGGTATATCATAAGAAAACTGCAGCGATTTCATGAATGGTAGCCTGAATTTGTTGCTTTAGAACATAATCAAGTCCTTGAGTTCATCTCCGGTGCGTTTCGAGATGGGGTCGAGGTTTGCTCAGTGTTCTCGAGCAAGTAGGCAGATCATAGGGAGAAGAAAGCAGACTGTGTGGCTCATCACAATGGTTGTCGTGTTGGTATATGGTCAGGCAGGTGGCGGAGCGAGGATTTACCGGAAGGAGGACGGAAGCTTAAAACATTTATAACCATACGAACTCTTATCTATGTCTTGCATTGCGTATTTTTCTTGTTGTCTACTTTCACATTTTTGTACTTACTTGACCATGTGGATCTTTTCTTGCGTAGTACTAAAAGAGTAGAGCTTATTTAAAAACTTGGCTTAGCTAAACCTTGTTGCAACCACACAGAAAATTAAAAAGTCGAGACTTCCATAAACTCCCTTTCAGAAAACATAAATTACACAAACCCAACAAAATTCTCTGTTCTCGGTTAATCGAGTTGAATAACCCACATTCAGGATTATCCACTATCATACGGGTCCTCAGAAGCCCTATCCAACCCAGATATAGTACGGCGAGTCGTTGGGCTTCGCAATCGATTCGCTGGGGAGGACACTCGGACGACCCCATGGAACTGTAGTGGACAAGGCTGGACGAGTAGCCCCGAGCGTTACGCGAGCTTCTGCTTGAGTTGGAGGAGGGGCCAGGACGGGAAAGTGGAGTCGGATGCGGAGTTTGGAGAGGACAGCGTCGTTTAGGCTGGAGAGAGCGGTAGAAGAGAGCACATGGGATTAGAGAGCTCGGAATAAGGCCGCCTGCGCCTTGGGCAGCGCCTTAAGTGGCACTATCGGTCTCATCGCGGTGGCTTCGGCGGGCTTGTTTCGGGTTGGGTCGGAGTGTCGGGTTCGCGAATGCAGGTCATGAGCTAGTGGGACGAGAGACATGTAAGAGGAAAAATGGGAGGGGAACGGAGGAGGGTTTCAAACGTCTTCGTTTTGGAGATGAGGTGGACTCAGAAGGACTCCCAGAAGGCTTGGTGTCGGGTGGGGTCGGTCGGTCGGGCAGGAGGGGTTCTCACGCCTTTGTTTTCGACGAGGAGGGCGACGTGGGTTTCTTTGCCTACGTAGCCACGCCCTTGGTCCAACCCATGATGAATGTTCTAGGTATTCTAGTAAGCAAGTGAGGTGGGTAGACATGCTAGACAATTCTAGCAAATTATTAAGTTAGTGAAAGAAGCTAGAAATTACTAGCTTCCTTGATTTGCAAATGGAAAGATCTAGAAGCTACAATTTGTGGCTAGTCTAGAATTATCTAAGCTAGAGGTTTGTAGAATATATACTAGAAACTAGTAGAATGCCAAGCCATAACATAAATATGGGTGTGATGTTGTAGTGATGTAACCCGATCAAAGAACTAAGTGTGAAGGTAGCAAAGGATCAAGTCCGTAGCTAAAGTTCCACTCCAGAGTGAGTGAGAGTGTTCCACTACACCTTGTGAGTGATGTTTAGAGTGATAGAAAGTGTGCGTTATACTTTCTTGTATTCATCCAAGCCTTGTCTTTGGCTTGGTAAGACTACTCTTGTTGTACTCATCTTTTCATATAGTGAAGATTGATACTTGTTTCGTGGACGTAAGCATAAATTGCCGAACCACACAAATTCTTGGTGTCCCATTTTCTACTTTACTTTGTGCATTCTACATCTTGCTTAATGCAAGCGAGTGGTATTAGGCCAGGGTTGGCTCGTACTACGAAATGGAAGGAAGTGGCACTATGTTCAGGCTCACCAAGCGCAATTTAAGTAACATGGAAACCAGAATGGAGGACATTCTCTATTGCAAGGATCTGCATGAGCCAATTGAAGGAGATGTCACTAAGCGAGAGCATGTCCGTCTTAGGAGTAGAAGAAGATGAATTGCAAAAGGCAATTGGCACGATTAGCCAATGGGTGGACAATGGTGTTTTTCACCATGTATACAATGAAACGATGCTCGCGAGAGTTTTGGACAAACTTGAGTCCTTGTTTGAAGAAGACCCCAACCAAGAAAGCCTTAACTTTGATCAAAAGAGCTAAATCAATGTGAAGTACAAGGATGGTTTAAGTGTAGCGAGAACACTTAGACATTTCCAGTATATCATGAGCCATTTGGCTACTATGAACATGACAATTGAGGGGACGAGTTGCAAGCTCTTTGTTACTTGGATCCTTGCCGGACGGTTGGGAGACCTTTATGGTGAGTTTAAGTAACTTCTGCTCACAATGGTGTTCTTACTCTTGATAATGTTAAAAATAGCATGCTCGATGAAGAAACAAGGAGAAAGACGGCACGGATAGCGACCAAGTATTTGTCACGGAGAACCACGGAAGAAGCAATAGTAAAAGGCCTAGAGGTCATGACGGGAGTCCCTAATAGATCCAAGTCAAGGTTCGGGGGTGCATGCCACCATTGTGGCAAATAAGGCCATATGAAGAAAAATTGTCAAGTCGGGAAAAGAGAAGCGAAAGGGAAGAAAAGCAATCGGAAGAAAGATAATACTTATGTATACCACTTCTTGTCATATGTGGTGATGTACCGAGAAATATTGTCTTTGACAATGGAGCTTCGGCTTCCATACTATATCAAATGAGAGTTCTTCGATGCATACAAAGAAGGTGACTTTGGCATAGTGAAGATGGGGAATGAAAGCTATTCCAAAATTCAGGAATTGGTGATATTTGCCTAAGAACTAACCTTGGTTTGCCGATTGATGTTGAAAGATGTGAGACATATTCACGACATATGTCTCAATTTGATATCCATCGGTACCTTTGATTGACAAGGTTATTATCACCATATTGGCAAATTGGAAAGCACTAAGGCAATAGTGGTAGCAAGAAGCGCGACTTTGTTGTATTACGTTGTACTAGTCAAATGCCAAGGTTTTGAAAGGTGAGTTGAATGCTATAAGGACTCGTCTCTAGACTTATGACATAAGAGGCTAGGCCGCGTGGCGAGAAAGGCCTACAAGTTCTAGCAAAAGTCTGCAATTCCCTTTGCCAAAGGTACGGCGTTAAACTCTTGTGAGCCTTGTTTATTCGGAAAACAAAGAAGAGTTAGTTTTTGTTCCATCTACAAGAAAGGAAATTTGTTAGATCTTGTTTATTCGAATGTGTGTGGTCTATGGAAGTTGAGTCACTTGGAAGAAATAAATATTTTATTCTTATATTGATGATGCTTCGTAGAGGGTCTGGTGTTTTTGTTGAAATCCAAAGACCACGTGTTTCGAGACATTCAGGAGTTTCATGCCATGGTGGAGAGGGGAAGCGGAAACCCTCTTAAATGCCTTCGTAGCAACAACGACATCGAGTACACATCTCGCGATTTAGAAAGTATTGTGTGAAACATGGCATACGTCATGAGAAGACAATTCACGGAACTCCACAACATAGGTGTTGTGAAAGAATGAACCGAACCATCGTGGAAAGTCAAGTGTGCGAGGATTGCGAAAGTTGTCCTAACGGTTCGGGGTGAAGGAAGTATGGGGCCATTTTTCTATTTGATCAACCTTGATCTGTTAATTGCATGAAATTATTGATGTTCCAAAAAAGAGTATGGGTAGTAATGATGTGTCTTACTCTCATATGAAAGTGTTTGGTTGCAAAGCTTTGTGCATGTGCCCAAGCGAGAGATCAAAGTTAGGCTACAAGGCTACCTTTAGTGCATCTTTCTTGGTTATGTGATGAAGATTTTGGTTATAGATTATGAGACCCGTACGGAAGAAGTTTATTGACAGAGGCGTGATCCTTCTATGAAGACCAAACAATTAGGGGATTAAGATAAAGAGGCACGACTAGGTGGCGCGGTTAGAAGGATTGATCAAATTTAGCTTTAGATGAAAAAAGTCATGGTGGCAATCCACTGTGGCCCACGATGAAATACTGCGAACCGAGATGATCTTCGTCGGGTGGGCGATCAAGATAAGCGACCATGAAATTGCGATCAATAGGAGCACCTGAGAGCAAATTCAAGGGGAACCAAATCGGGGAGGAACCTCCGGCCTTGCGAGAGAATGAAGACCGGAGTCGGAAGATCGATCGGAAGTCGAGCCCAGGTGCACGAGTATTCTTCATCAATTATATCATGTTGACTAATTATGGAGGCAGGAAAACTTATGAGGAGGCCGGAGCTCATAACGACAATGAGATGGATGAAAGCGATGGAGTCAAAAGATGGATTCCTTATTAAAGAATGATACTTATGAAAATTTGGTGGAGCTTAGAAGAGGCGAGAAAAGCATTGAAAAACAAGTGGGTGTTCAAATTGAAAAGAGAGACGACAACATGACAGAGGTACAGGCTTGTTTGGTTGTCAAAGGTTTTTAGTCCAAAATAAAGGAGTTGACTTTGATGAGATTTTCTCACCCAGGTGGTGAAGATGACTTCTATTCGAGTTATCCTTGGTATGGCGGCAAGCATGGATCTTGAGCTCGAAGCGATTAGACATTAAGCGCATTTCACGGTAATTTAGAAGAGGAGATATACATGGAAGCGACCCAAGGCTTTGAAGTCGAGGTAAAGAAAATTTGGTATGCGTTTGAAGAAAGGGTTGCCTGGTACTTAAGCGGGCTCAGGCAGTGGAATAAAAGTTCAACTCATTCATGGTAGTAATGGAGTACAGAGAACCCATCTTGACTTTTTTTGTCTATATCAAACAATTTTTGGAGGTAAATTCATCATCTTATTGCTTTATGTTGATGACATGTTGATTGTCGAACAAGATACTTCTATGATTAAAAAGCTCGAAAGAAGAGTTATCTAAGTCCTTTGACATGAAGGACTTAGAGCCGACGAGAAATAGATTTTGGGCATGGGAGATAATTCGTGACGGAAAATCAGTTGTGTTTGTCACAAAGAGAAAAGTATGTTGAACGGGTGCTTGAAAGGTTCAGCATGAAACGACAAACCCGTGGGCTCGCCTTTAGCCAATCATATCCAAGTTGAGCAAAGAGTCGTGTCCAAAAACATATGAAGAAAAGGAGAAAATGGCGGTTATTCCACCTCTTCGGCGATAAAAGTATCATGTATGCAATGGTGTGCACACGGCCATATATTGCTCATGCGGTAAGGTGTAATTGAGCATGTTTCTCTGTAATCCGAGGGAAAGACCCTTTGGGAAGGCGGTAAGTGGATTCCCAGGATATTTGAAGGGACTTCTAAGATGTGCTTGCGCTTTGGCGGTTCCAAACCAATCTTGGAAGGATTTACAAATCTTTGACATGAGAGGTGACACGGATGGTAGAAAATCTACGTCTAGGTACTTATTTACTTTTGTAGAGGAGGCTACATCTCATGGCAATCCAAGTTGCAAAAGTGTGTTGCTTTGTCCTGGCAGAGGCTGAATATATATAGCCGCTAGGAAGCATGCAAAGTTGTTGTGGGTGAGCGGTTCTCCAAGTGTTGGGTTTGAAGCAAAGTAATTGTGGCGTTTATTGTGATAGTCGAGTGTGCAGTTTGTGAAAGAACACCACATATCATTCACACACTAAGCACATTGATATTCGTTATCCTTTGGATTAGAAATCTTATCGAGAACAGGCGCTTTACAGTTTGAAGAAGATTCATACGATAGTAATTCCTCGAGACATATTGACAAAGGTAGTCACAAAATCAAGGATTTAGTTTACGCATTAAGGCTCTTTAGGATGGACTCCGGGTAACTTGGAGTCATGATCGAATTCCTCCCTCATGAATTTGGAGAGGGAGATTGTTGGTATATGGTCCAGCCCATGATGATCTTTAGATTATTCTAGTAAAGAGTGAAATTGGGTGGGCATGCTGAGCAAGATTCTAGCAAGTTATTAAGTTGGTGAAAGAAGCTAGAAAGTACTAGCTTCCTTGGTTGCAAATGGAAAGATCTAGAAGCTACAATTTTGTGGCTAGTCTAGAAAATTATCTAAGCTAGAGGTTTGTAGAATATACTAGAAACTAGTAGAATGCGAGCCCTCACCTATAAATATGGGTGTGATGTTGTAGTGATGTAACCAATCAAGAAGCCAAAAGTGTAGTAGCGGATCAAGTCCGTAGCTAAGTTCCACTCGAGTGAGTGAGAGTGTTCCACTACACCTTTGTGAGTGAAGTTTAGAGTGATAGAAAGCGTGTGTTATACTTTCTTGTATTCATCAAGCCTTGTCTTTGGCTTGGTAGACTACCCTTGTTGTACTCGTCTTTTCATATAGTGAAGATTGATACTTGTTTCGTGGATGTGGGCATAATTTGCCGAACCACATAAATTCTTGGTGTCCATTTTCTACTTTACTTTGTGCATTCTCTATCTTGTAGTACCGACATTCCTAACATGTTGCTCGTGGTTCTGGACAAAGGTGCAACCTGCTGTTGTTTGCCGGTGGTTCTGGACAAAGGCCATTGGCCAAAGAAAAAGGTCAAGTAGACTTTGAATTACAATGGTGGAATGTTTATGACCAAATTCATAAAGTGATAATTAATTAGGATATGAACCTTTTATCCATAAAATGGTAGCCTGAATTTGTTGATCTCGAGCATAGTCAGGTTCTGGAGTTGATCTCTAGTGCTTGTCGATATGGGCTCGAGGTTGACTCGAGTTGTTGTCGTGAGAGTGTCGAGATATATGTTGGAGAACAATTCAGAAATAAATAAAAATAACAAAATCTTGAAATACTTAATTGATAAAAAATACTTGCTTACACAAAATGAAATAACAAGAACAAATACTGAAAATTAAATTAATACTAACTTGATTGATCACAGGTAGAGGCTAGCGTAAAAGCTATGTCCTTCGAACAGTAATTCTATCCCACTCTTGTGCTTGTGGTTCTACAACGTCTGCATGACCAGGATACAACTACCTAATTCTACAACCCGCACTAGATTATAGAATTATAGCGAATTGTGTTTGTGTGTTTACTCTCTGGGAATTTCGTACAAAAGATATGGAGGAAAGAAAAGATCATTATCAGATGGAACTGAGGACTCCAATTATATAGGCTCTTTCATATCTCTTCAAATACCTTTTGGATGTATCTGAGGCCATACAACTTTTCAAAGAGTTGTGTCTATTAATCAAAACATTTTAATTAATATTAATTAAAACTTAATTCAAAAATTAAAACTCTTCAAAGAGTTGTGCCATACCACTCTTGATTAATTAATAAATATTATTATTATGGTATAATCATCAAGCCTAATCCACATAATTTGAGGCCCAAACCTCAATCCTAATCCACTACTATTGTAGAAGAGAGAAAATATATAAAGTGTATTGGGAATTTGGTTTTCCCCAATGTGGGACAAAGTGTCTCAAAACTCCAACAATATACTCGATATTTGTTCTTGAGCAATTGGGTAGATTTGTGCACTAGTGGTTCTGGACTACATGGTGTTATTTGGTTTTTCTATGGCTTTGTAGTTTGTAGTCGATGAGGGAGGGAAGAAGAAAACGCAGGTAAAGTGGTGTGGTTCATGTTATGTATTTAGCTTCAGTTAGAACTTCAAATTACTAGAGAACAACTTTAATTAGGCTTAGAAGCAATTAAACATATAAGGTTAATTAGGTCTTTTTGCATCTAGAAAAGGACAAAAATCTATAAACAGATATAAAAACCTTTTTGGACCTTAGAAAGGGGAATTTTTTTTCAAATTTCCTGCTTTTGGGCATTATAATAAGGATTTATATTTCTTTGGATTTGGTTTCGTCAATGATTTTGAAGGCTTTCATTTAAGAGCATCTCCACCCGTTCATGGAGGGCAAGGACAAGGGCAAGAGCAAGGGCAGTGATTGCCCTCCGAAAACAGTGTTTGCCTTTGTGCAACTCCACCCGTTCGTGGAGGGCAAGGGCAAGGAAAAATATTATTTTTTATTTTTTATTTTTTAATTTTTTTGTTGGCCTTATCTGGGGCTTGTGATTATCCCCAGATATTTCACACTGACATTTTCAACCACTCTCGTCACGACACGTGTCATTATCTTTAAAAAATGCAAGACAGTGATGAGGAGGTTCGAAGACAGTGATGAAGAAGAACACGAGCGATTACAACAGGAGCGAGAAGAACAAGAGCAAGAAGATGAAGTACAAAAAATGCAAGAAGACGACTACCGAAGGCGGAGAAATGCCTTAAACAATAGCATGATTCAAGCGGTGGCAGCAATCGATGCAAGCAACCAACAAGCAAGTGGTTCACGACCCGGTCGTCGCCCCAACATTAACCGAAAGAGGGGAGTTCGAGGTGAGAATCTCTTAGAAGATTACTTTATCCCAAATTCTTTATACCCGGAAGGTTATTTTCGAACAAGATTTAGAATGCGACCACAATTGTTCAACAAAGTCATGGTTGCTATTTGCAACCATGATAATTATTTTGTTCAAAAGAGAGACGCTGCCAATGTTCTAGGTCTTCTTCCTGAGCAAAAAATTACGGCAGCCTTGCGGATGCTTGCTTATGGTGCATCCGCGGATTCGGTTGATGAGATATGCAGGATGGCACAGTCCACTGTGCTGGAGGCCCTTGGTAGGTTCTGCTCAGCAATCGAGGAGCTATACACCATGGAGTACCTTCGCCGACCCACCCCAGCTGACCTCCAAAGGCTTTTTCAGAAAGGTGAGAGACGAGGATTTCCTGGCATGATTGGAAGTATTGACTGTATGCATTGGCAGTGGAAAAATTGCCCAACTGCATGGCAAGGAGCTTACGAGAATCGAAAAGGTACGAAGAGTATTATTTTGGAGGCGGTTGCATCATTTGATACATGGATTTGGCATGCATTCTTCGGTGTACCGGGAGCTCAAAATGACCTTAACGTTCTTGGTCAACCCCCTGTTTTCGACGACTTATTAAGAGGAGAGTCGCCACAAATCACCTATGAAATCAACAACAGAGTGTACTCGGGAGCATATTATCTAGCTGACGAAATTTATCCGAGGTGGAACACATTCGTCAAAACTGCTCCAAATCCACACACAAAGAAGCAAAAATATTTTGCAGCGATGCAAGAAGGGTATAGGAAGGACGTGGAGAGGTGTTTTGGTATCCTCCAAGCTCGTTGGGGTATTATTAGAGGAGCTGCTCGCTTGTTTGATGATGGCGCGCTTCGAAGCATCATGATGACATGCATCATCTTACATAATATGATTGTGGAAGATGAGTATGATTATGACATGGAAGAAGCCTTGGACGAAGACCCAATCAACAATTCAAGAACTAGAATTTATACAGCCCATGAAAACTAGGGGTGGGCTCGGTCCGGTTCGGTGCGAATTAAGCTTAAAACTGTGAACCAAACCGAATGAACAATGTCGGTTCGGTTCGGTTTGAAAACCGAAATTTTTTTGGTGAAAACCGATCGGTTCGGTTTCGAGTGCACTCGGTTCGGTTTCGAGTGCACTCGGTTCGGTTTCGGTTCGGTTTCGGTTTGGGCCTGTTTTGGGCTTGGTTTGGGCCTTGTAATTTTGGGCCCAATTAATGTAAATTAAAAAAAAAAAAATCAAATTCTGTTTTGGGCCTTACGGTTTTGGCCTTATAATGC
This sequence comes from Gillenia trifoliata, assembly GCA_018257905.1. Lineage (NCBI taxonomy): Eukaryota > Viridiplantae > Streptophyta > Magnoliopsida > Rosales > Rosaceae > Gillenia > Gillenia trifoliata. The sequence goes on along the minus strand of CM031084.1, from coordinate 5,156,920 downwards.
ATAAAAAAACAACTATAGTATCATCTAGATTCTAAAACAGATAGTAGATTAAAATAAACTTAATTATAAGTTCAAATAAGTCCAAATAAGTTTAGACAACAATCACCAAATTAATTATCTTCTTACATACCCAAATTTTTTTTTAAAAAAGGCAAAACCAGATAAGACAGCAAGCAAAAATACAAGCAGCAACAAAGGCAGCAACCAGGCGACCAGCAGAAAGCCAGAAAAGGCAGCAAGCAGCAACAACAATGAACCCACTCCAAGCAGCAACAACATTTTTCTCAGTTTCACCAACGAACTTGCTCAAAACTTCAGGGCCATTAACAATCTAGTACAGTTCACAAAATAGAAATCTCATCAATTGCCAATCCAGATAATAACTAACCTATATAAGGATAAGTTGCATATCCAAAATCATTCTGACATGCTCGAATAGCTTTGGAACCTTAAAATAATGTACTAGCATCAAAATAATGTGTTAAAGCATGATTCGGCATGGTTCAATGTATACAACTGGCAGAACTTAATTGATTCATTACCTAAGCCTGTTATGAAAAATGAGAATACAAGAGTGTGACAATGAGTACCTAGTTCTTAATTTCATCTCAGTTTTATGTGTCTTAATTTCAGCAAGCCAGAAAAGGCAGCAAGCAACAAATTAGCAATGGTAATGCTTTCAAAGGCCCAAATATAGGACAACAACTGCACTGCTTACATGTTCGAAATCACTGAAATGTAGCAGGAGCTACTTTGTTCGGTGCACTTCGAATTTCTACAAATAAAATATTAAACAAGATTATAAATGCAAGAAACCATAAAAATGAAAATATATAAAAATCAAGCAAACAAAAACTCAAACAATGACATATAGATTACCTAGTAACACTAGTAACCTGATGAAGCCTGAGATGGCGGCATTACACTAGTAACCTCAATTACCATACTTCAGTATCAAAACAATGACATATAGATTCTAAGTGGCATGTAACTCTCACATCCATTATTCAAATGTTCAAAACACTAAGTGAACAGCAGATGCAAAGAATCACCTGCTGTTCAAACTTTCTATGCTGAAGTTGTTGGCGACTAAATTGCTGCAAATTAGATGAAAAAAATCTGAGTGTTAGTTCATCTTAAGTTTTAAATTATATAATCCAAGCCCATCCTGCAAAAACAAAATCTGCGGGGCTGTTTGAGACAACGCCGCTATAGAAAAAAGTCATATAACAAATAGAAATAGAAAGTGCTAAAACCGCAATCCCAGTTATATAAAAATCTAGTTACAAATTAGCTAAAAATCGAAATGAGTGTGGCATTTAGGCATGCTTGAAACCGCAATCCCAGTTTCTAGCCCATCATATTGGGCACCTCTCTAAATTCCATTCAAACTATACTGTCAATGTCAGAAACATGTAAAGCACCAAAGCACAGCTCTAATGGAAACACAATTCCACACACAGCTGCAGCAAACTCCAAAATTTCCGCCAACTCGAAATGTAAGACCCAAATCAACAAAAACATGATACCCAAATCAAACATCATAAAATCAATCAAAACGTACAAGCAAAATCATCCAATAATCGAAACCTAAACAGAAAACAAAACCCACAAGGAAGAAACTCATAGATTGACCAATCAAAAAACGAAAACAAAACCGACCAAGATGAGAAAAACTGAACCTTTTCAACGGGGAGAGGGGACTCACTGAACGAACGGGAAGGGAAACAGAGACGGAGAAGATAGAGGAGGCTCAGGCTGATTCGGTGCTTAACCTAATTGATTCTTAGGGGCTGATTCGGTGCACCAGGTTCTATTGGAACTTACATTTTAACCAATAAAAATGTGACACGTAATTAATTAAAATAAATAAATAATATTTATAATTATTCGGTTCGGTTCGGTTCGGTCCGGTTCTTTGGGGCATGAAAACCGAAACTGAACCAGAAATGCCAGTTTTCTTCGGTTTTCGGTTCGGTTTTCTTCGGTTTTGGTCAACTCGGTTTTCTTCGATTTTTTGGGCCTCCGTTCGGTGCGGTTTCTCAGTTTTTCAGTTTTTTTGCCCACCCCTAATGAAAACACTGATGAACCTGCCAATCACGACCCATTAGAAAGGGATCCACGTTACCACGAGATGGTCATTCAACGTTACAATACAATTCATTCGTCTTTCCTTCACAAAGAGCGTCAACGTGATTTGATGGCGCACATTTGGGCAAGGAAGGATGCTACTAATGAATGAAATTTATTTTTTATGTTTTCAAGTATGCTTTGTAAGTGTGGTTTTTTTTTTTCTTTAATTGTTTTCGGTGTGTTTAAGTGTGTGTTTAATTAATTAATGTTGTAAGTGTGTTATGTGTGTTATGTGTAAGTTTGTTGAACTTTATTGAAAAATAAATTAAGTGTGGACTTGTTTAACTATTTGAACTTCACATAATTTATTAAAAATAAGCAAAGAAAACCATAATTATAAATAAATAAACAAAGAAAGCATTACAACATAATAATTAATTAAAAAAAACAACAACAATTAATTTAAAAAAAAAAACACATTATTCGTCATCCCTTGGAATCCAATTAGTGGTGCTAGGTCCATCATCCCTTGGAATGTATGGGACTTCCTCGTCTTGCTTGGGAAAATGTCTTCTCATAACGGCACCCTGTTGTTTTGTCCAAAAACGCTTTGAATTAGGAGTCATTTGCTCGGGGCGACGGGACATGTTTTCCTGATCCAACTCCTCTTGTCTTTCTCGCCTTTTCAACTCCCTTTCTTGCCTGTTGAACTCCTTATTTCTTTCAAGTGCTTCATCTCTAGCCCTGTTTAACTCAAGCACTTGCCGTTTGTGCTCTCGATTCAGTTCATGTTGCCGAGCAAATTCTTCAACTATTTTTGAATATTCATTAGTCGAAGAACTACCTTTTGCGGCTCTTTTCTTAGCAGCTTTCCTACCAATAGGCCTCTGGGTTGGTTCGGTCGGTGGTACCGGTTCATTTGGGGTCCCCGATGCTTACTCCAACGGCGATTCTTGTGTACTTGATTCGTGTAAGGGAGGCTCATTTAAGACAACTTCTGGACCACCATGAATAATTTTGTATTTCGGAATATGCTTGACAAGGTCCCATAAGTCGTGCCTTATGAATGATCTGTTGTTGTTAGCTTGATTGAACCACATTTGTGCTTGTAGTTCCTGAAAACATTGTACGTGAAAAGATATAATAAATTACATATTCAAATGCTTATTTTTAATTAGCTTAAAGAATTGTTAAACAACATAATAAATTGAAATTACCTCATTGGCTCGATTATCGCCATTTCGATATAGGGTTTCCGCTCTTGTGATGGCTTCTTTCCAAGATTTCAATTCTTTATGTAGATGTCGGTACCTACTGGACATAGATTGCTCGGTCCGGGGCGTGCCTTGCATCTTCTCCACGAAAAATGCATGAATCTTCTTCCACATTTTGTCGATCCTCATCTCATTTCCGTTGATCGGGTCATGAGTCACAAGCACCCAAGCCTCCAGTAATGCACGATCTTCGGCGATCGACCAATTTGCCTTCTCACTCATAACTTTTTGTTTTTGGAAAAACAAGGATTTGGAAGAGAGAAAGCAAAAATAATTGATGTAGGAAAAAAAATATTGAGTTGTAGTGAGGAATGAAGAAGAGAATTGAGGGTATTTATAAAAAAAAAATTTAATTTTTGAACTCGGATTAATCCTGGCCATATGTTAAAAAAAAAAATTTGATCCAACGCACCCTGTTGTGCCACGTGGCCAACGGTAAGAAATTTTTTTTTTTTACCATTGGAAATCCAACGGTCCAGATTAAATAGCCGTTGGAGATCCAACGGCCACCATCGCGCCACGTCACAGAGCCGTTGGCTCTGGCTGGTGTCCGGGACTGCAGGTGGGGCCCACTGACTGTATTCTATCGACCACTCTCCCCCATGCGCGCTTGCAGTGCACGCGCTTGATAAAAAAAAAATTAAAACAGCTTGCTGACGTCAGCATGACGTCACCAAGCTGGAGGCGCCTGCTCGGGCTTGAGGTCGGGCTTGGTTGGGCCCACCTCTTGCCCTTTGCAATTTGGACCGGTGGAGGCTTGTTTTTGGATTGGTAGGGCAATTGCCAAGCCTTGCCCTTGCAATTGGTGCATGGCTGGACTTGCTCTAAGAGGGCCTCTTTCTTTTCCAACAACACTACAGTCATATCAATTATTCTTTTTTTTTTTTCGGGTCAAACTTCAATGATACATAAAATTCAGTGGTACGTACTGTTGAATAGATTACGATTCATTTGGAACCCACCGCAAATTAATCTGAATCATTCAATGGTTGTACCATTGAATGATACATATCACCTAAGATTTTTCCCTTTTTTTTCTCTGCTTTAATTTTCCTCCAATGATTCAATGTTTTACTACGGCTTGTCTACTTTTACACATGATTTTTCATGTAAATTTATAGCAAGTTCTAGACAAAGAACTAATTAAAGGTCAAGTTAAAATGAAAAATCATGAGTAGTAGGGAAAAAGGAAAAATATATGAGTTTCTTAATTAATAGATAGAGCTCACTTCTATTAAATTTTCCATCATTATAGCAATAGTGTTATAGAAATAAAAATTTAAAGTGCATGATTTTTAAATATAGGAATTAAACTACTGTAGAATGCCTATGTAAAAATGCCACAATAGCTGTCCGATTCCAATAAGGCAACGAACAAAACATCCAAGACAGAGGATCCCACTTAACTAGTTAGCTTTTAATTAGTTATAGTAGTGATATTTGTAAACACGAAATTTCTTGCAACGAATAACAGAAGAATACGTGTACAAAATAAATTTGTATTTATGAAAAAATTAGGGTTACAATCTTTGAGTACAAAGTTTGATCCTCTGATTTGATCTCTGAAGATGTAGTAGTGTAGAAGAACAAAATGTGTGTATGTGGTTGATCCAAGGGTTGTAGAGACTTGATCTTGGTCAACGGATGTCACAAGAGTTTGCCTTGTGACGCGTAGGATTTTTGTTTGGGGTGATGGAAGAATCGGCACGTGTAGGTGGTGCTTGGTGTTCCTTCACGATGATGATGAAAAATGCAGAGAGTTTTCTGAGTTTTCTAAATTGGTAGTGTGTATGAGAGTCCTCTTCTTTGTTTTGGAGCCTTGTATTTATAGGCTTCTCCGTGATTCTTTGCATTGAATATATTCATTTGCTGAGCCTTGATTTATGGAATTTGTCTCCATAAATTGTCTTGATTAAAGCTTAATTTGAACTTGATTTGGTATTAATTTGAACCAAATCAATTAACTTGGTAATTTCACCAAATTAATCTTACGGATGGAAAGACCAAATCAATTGACTTGAGAATTTAACCAAATTAACCAATTAACTTGGCGCTTTTGTTGGAAAGAACCATTAATCTCACAAAGCCGTGTGAAAGGATGAAGAGATTTGAACCAAATTAATTAACTTGGCAATTTAACCAAATTAATTAATTAATTAACTTGATTTATATTTTGATTTAAATCAAAGTCAATCATGAGATAATTTCTCAATTTATTTCCACCATCAACTTAATCTGGTAATTTCTACAGCTGGCCAAATGCTACGTGTCATTTTCGACAACTCATCCAGTTTCGATGAATCACATGCCATGTGCACAATTTGTGAGACCCATAGTGTATGTTACATAAGCCCTGACGAGCTAAAATGTAATTTGTTGGTGAACATTATTTTCACCAAAATTCACATGTCTACAGTATTTCTTTCGGTCTCAAGTTTCAATCTCCCTTTCCAATTCCCAAAATTGAAAGAACTTTCAATTTTCAAGTGACATTGGTGCTAGAATTAGTGACGATCAAACACGGCTACATTAACAAATGTACATTTTTTTTTTGGGGTCGGGGAAAGTGTAATTCATTAAACAGTAAGGTTGGCATAAATACAAAGAGTCAAGAACCCACAAGCATAAGAACAAAACACATTAGCCCAAAACAAAATACATAAGCCCACAAGTTGAACTGAACAAAAAAGCCCAAGAGTACAAAAAAAAAACCTAACAACAGCAAATCTCAAAGCCCAAATAGCCGCCACGGCCGTCGCCGCCGCTGAGGACTCCACAACCACAGAACCAACAGAAGAGAAATGTCTCACATAATATTAAAGGGGTGTAGTCAAATTATAATTTAGAACCATTTTATGAAACCCCTCAAATTTATTTTTCTCTATATAAAACCCGACATAATTTTTTTACTTGAAAATAATCCAAGGACTAGGATCCACATAAGCAAATTCATATTAATTATACGTTACTTTACACTTTTTACATTTTTTGGATGCCTAATATACCCTTTTTGCATGTTTGTTGTACACAATTAATTCTATGCAGATTGTAAGGAAGAGTTAATGATTTTGTAAAAACTAAAAAATTAAAAAAGAACATTAACGTTATAAATTCATTGCATATTATTGTCAAATATGAGAATTAATGTCCTGAAGAAACTATACAAATTACATTTTTTTTAATTGAACAATATCATTAATTTCAACGATTACAATAAATCTTGAATATTAATGCTTATTATCTCAATTTAAACAATAAAAAATTAAAAGATCAGATATATGTAATTCGTATTCAAAGCATTATCATGTTTTGGTTATTCTTTTCAAATTTTGCATAAAATTAGGCATTTGTAATTTATTTTTTTCATTTTCTTACCAAATTGGAAATATGAAAAGGCACTGATTTTGGGTTTCTAGCGTTTAGTGTATGTGTTTCTCCCAAAATTAGTGTATTTCTAGTTCTATATAAATTTGAAAAAGTAATTTGTATTTTACCTAACATATGGTAAAATAAATAAAAAAACAAAATGTGCATAACATATGTTATACATGAAAATTAATTCACCTACAAAGGATAAGACTGCATTTGATATTTCTTTTGTCAATAAAAGCTTGTATTTGATTCAATATATATAAAACATGGGAGTTGTGTATACAATGTTTAGGGTAAATTATTTTTTTGTTTATATTACAAAAAAAATAATTTACCTACATGAACAATAATTTACCTAACATATGGTAAAATAAAATAAAAAACAAAACGTGCATAACATATGTAATTACATGAAAAATAATTCACCTAGAAATGGAAAGACTGCATTTGATTTTTTTTTTGTTGTGAAGAAAATGTTGTATGTTGTGGATAAAATACACATGTGTTAAATGTGATTGTGTAAATCCTAGGTAGATATGGATTAGGATATTCCATTATGTGTGGGATTTGTTTCCTAATGTAATTGTACTTCTTTCACTATAAATAAAGGCACCTGGCATGAGGAATTAATATCACAATACAGAATAATTCCTCAAGCCTTCTCTATTTTCTCTCTTCTCTTTGCTTGCCGCACCCCCTCAGAAATATTGGCCACAACACGTTATCAGCACGCTCCTGACGCTACGCTAAGGAATCTGAAGGGCTTTCTGCAAACAAATTGTTCAACCATCATCATCAGCAATCCAGGTCCTCCTGTCTCTCACTTCTTCTCTCTCGCAAACTCACCACAACACACACAAAACTTCTCCGTGCACCCGAGGCCTCCATCCTCACCGAGCCAAACCTTGGCCAACCAAGATTTATGCACCTTCATCATCACAAACCGAACCCCGCAAAACCTGCATGAACTCGAACCTGGCCAGCAGAATACGTAAACAAAGAAACCCGAGAATTGTTCCGTTGACTTTACCGGTGATTCCGAGCTCAAATCATCTCGAAACCACCACCATGGATGGCCTCGTTTGGATGTGATTCCTAGTTCAAGCCTTGGATTCCGAGTTCAAGCCTTGATGGCCTGTTTGGATGTGAAACGACGATTGGGAAATCACTGTTTTGTACCGTGGGTTCTCCCCATTTTCAGACCACTGCCAGTTTTTGGCCCCAAAATGGTACAATCTTATTCTCCTCGCCTCCTAGCTTCATTTTGGTATTTGGAATCCCGTAATTTGGCCTTGAAATGAAGAAGTTTTCAAGATTACCCAGAATTTCTACAAATTCCTGCTGCGACTGGGCAAGCCGCGGACCGGAAAATCGGGCAGGTGACCGGCGCTAACGCGCAAACCTGTTTAAACCGGGTTCTGTGACGCGGCCGATCACATCGCAACCTGCCGCCGACTCGCGCGTGAGCCGCAAAGGCAGAGCCGCGGCTTCCCACGCTTGGAGCCGCGCGTGGCGCGTGGAGCCTCTTTTCGATTCCGTCGCGAGGCGACTGCGGATTTGCGCGTACTACCTAGGGCAGCAATGTATGATTATTTTCGAGGTGTTTTGGACCCTCCCGGTTACAAACAAGGGATATGTGTAATTAATTAAGTTATTTAATAACCTTTATGAGTTTAATCATTATTACAGTTGATATCCTTCATATAGGTGAGACTTATCCTGCAGGATTAATGATACCTAGGACAGGGGCTGGGCCACCCGGCTACCTACAGTGAGTGAGTGGGTCTTCTTTGTTTGATAAATGTATATATACGTATGATTTTCAATGCTTTCAAACCTGGCATAATTCATATCATATAATGTTTGTTGGAGGCAGAACATTCGTATTATATTGCCATACATGTTTTATACTGTTGCTCATCGCAGATGTATATAACACCCTGTATTAGTAATTCGGCCCATGGCCAGGACTAGAGTAGTCACTACCAAGTATCAGCTACGCAGCCTTGGATCCATTGTAGGTACTAGCATGTTCTAGGTTGCACTAGGCAACTTAAACTTGTGTGACGCACTTTGTGCATGCCGCTCGCTGGCTAGACTCGCGTGTCATTGTAGTACTCACAGACATTTTTATACTTCCAGTATGTTCCTTGTGGTTTAGCCACTTGACTTGTGTGTTTACATATGGGTGAGCATGTCAGAATCATTATCTAGGAGTACCCGTGTATTTTCTTATAGTATTTTGAGGTTCATGCCCGAGGGTATGACGTATTTTCTCAAACTATACTTGTTTTCCAGCCGAGGGGTTAGTATACTTTGGAAACAAAGGTTTTATCAAACTTTGCTTTTGACCCACTCACCGCTTTATGTTTTGCGCCCCCCACCAGATTAGTTGGCTTGGAGCTTGTGACGTCGAGACGCTATGGTATGACAATGTAGTGTCTCTACTCTTGTAATTATTTTGTATCCACTGCTCAGTTCCGACTTATTATTTTATTACTATTCTTCCGCCTCCCGTACACTCCGTGCACTCGACCCTTATTTAATTCAATTTTCCTTAATTATTCTTCAATTTTTCTAAATGGCTTCATCACCTAACACGTGTCGGCCAACCGCCCCCGACACCGGCGTGTCCTGACCGAGATGTGTCATTATCTATACAATGTTTAGGGTAAATTATTTTTTTGTAATATATATATATATATATATATATATATATATTGCCTTTATAGTTAAATGTTTAGGTAAATTATTTTTGTAATATATATATATATATATATTGTTCATAATGTTTAGGGTAAATTATTTTTTTGTAATATATATATATATATATATATATATATATATAAGAAAGGCCCTATAAGAAGAAATTGAAGACTGGGTGTAGTTTCCATAAGACCAATAGGGACAGATAGGCCCACCCAAAATCTAATTCTCAGAATCGAAATTTGTCTTCCGCCAGAAGACGTTAACTCTTCCCTTCGTAAGAATTCTCTGGTTAGAAAAAGTCTGGAGAGAGAGTTTATATATATAGGATACAAAAATAATTACCTACATGGACACACCACCTAACAAATGGTAAAAATAAAAGAAAAAAACAAAATCCTGCGTAGTATAGTGTAATATTAATACATGAATAATAATACATACATATATATATATATATATTACAAAAATAATAATAATAATTTACCTACATGAACAATAATTTACCTAACATTGGTAAAATAAATAAAACAAAATGTGCATAACAATTTGTAATAATACATGAAAATAATTCACCTAGGAAAGGGAAAGACTGCATTTGATTTTTTTTTGTCAATAAAAGGTTGTATTTGATTCAATATAAAAACATGGGGTGTTGTGTATACAATGTTTAGAAAAATTATTTTTATAATATATATATATATATATATATATATATATTTAAAAATAATAATACTTACATGAACAAAATCAGTTGTATTAGTGGCATGAGTGTAAATAAGTTGTATTAATAGGTTAATAATGTTCCAAAGGTGGCTGCACATTTTAAATTTGGGTTTTTATTGGACGCTTAAAGATATATGGGTTTTTACTTAGAAATCATGAATTGTAAGGGTCAAAATCTAAAGCTCCCAAGAATTTTAAAATACTTTTCAAGTGATAAATTTTAATAGGATTTATAGAATCTTGAGGATTTGTGTGGACCTTATATGGATTTTTGAAATTTGTGGACTTCATTTATAGATTTTGATGAATTTGCACAAACTTTTCTTTTTCATTTATTCAGATAATTATTTTTTTAAACAACAAAACATAATAGAAACTTTTTCTTCCCCTCCCTCCTCTGTCCTCCGTGCCATAAAACATGATTCCACAAACCTCAGGAGAAAATTTCAATCTACAAAATGTTGTTGCTGAGATTCAATCTCCACAAAGAAACTTTCATTTTGATCATTTAATAAAGCTTCAATTTGCCATTAACCAATTAGGTTTAAGCTCTAGAGATTTGATTTTGCTTAATCTGTACAAAACCAAAACTAAACCAGAAACCCAGTGGCTTTTTCCAATAAAAATCAAGTGGATTCTGCAAAACCCCCAGTAGACTTGTCCGGTTCGCTTCCTCTACTTTTCAAGCCGGCCTCTCGACCCAATTAGGACTTTTCAATTTCTTATCCATTTTCTGTCTTCCTGAAGAATGATTGGTTTGGCACTGACGAGTGATTCAATTGGATTTCAGGTGCAAATCGAATACTTCTTCTTTTGGTTTTGATTTTTATCAGGTGGGTAGTGGTGGATCCACGAGGGGTCAAGGTGGGTCAGTTGGACCCTTTGATGTCTCGCAAGAAGGTTGGGGGAGCCATGGATGACCCCTTGATTTTCTGGGCAGCGAGCTGACCTGCACAACAGGTGTTCGACGAAATGTCCGAACCAAATGGCTCGATGCAAACAAATAGGCTGGTGGTGCGCGCCGCACGCGAGGTTCAAATTTTTTTAAAAACACCTAGCCAAAACGACATCGTTTTTGACCCGTGTTTAAAAAAATAAAAAATAAAAAAATTCGTAAAGAGAAAGTCCAAAGTCCCGTGTCGTCTTTGGAAAGGGCAAAGTCTCTATGCCTTTGAAATTGAAAGGGCTCCTGGATTCAAGAGACTATCCGACATGAGTCCGTGCCCTTGAGAAAGAAAGCTCCGCTTTCTCTCCCTCCCTCTCCGTGCTATCTCCTTCCCTCACTAATAATCAATTTCTTGATAAGTTAATTTGAAACCTTCTCCTCGACTATTAAATTTTGAATTTCATGTTTGCTCTAGCTCTAGGGATTTAGGATTTGAAATTTTTTAGGGATTTTTGTTTATGGATTTTGGGTTAGAACGCCGCTCTTATCTGGGTTGGATGGCTTACTTATATTAGTCGTCTACGACTCAGTATGCCTGGCTTACCTAATTATTATGTCTGCATTCTAGCTTACCCCCGTAATCCATTGTGTTGATTTGGGAATTAATTCAGTTGCTGAAAAGTTTGTGTAATGTATAAATCCAGCTGTTGTGCCCACTGTTAGTTAATAATGTACTCAAGTCCTACAATTTAGGTTTTTCTTTACGATAGGTTATAATGTTTGACATAGCTATTGGTTGAGAGGCCTAATGATCTATTGTTACTGTCTTTAAAAAGTACCGTGCCAAATTTTTGGATTGGTTTTTCAAGTTATATAACTTGGTTGGTATAGTTGTTTAGTTTTGTTTGTGCATGTTGATGATGTATAACCCCATAGGATAATGTATGTCAAGTTAACTAGTAATTTGTCGATGAGATCGATCATAAATATGTCATTTCATCAATCTGTTTGTTCAGATCGATCATAAATATGTCGATGGGATCGAATTAATTTAAATTTTCTAATGTTTGTTCGGTCTTTTTCATAGACCCATTTGGGTTTGGTCTTGTGATTTATTTGTGTTTGTATGTTCCATTGGTATTTGTATAATTTAATTGAGAAAGATGCTTTTTCTTGTATTGATAACAAAGCTATAATGCAACGTTTTCAGAATATGAAAAATCGTCGTGGACAATTGTAACTTGTAATTTGTTTATCTTGAATTATGAATGAATATATTTTCATTTCATTTTTCATTGTTATTTTCTTTTAAAATTTTTTATTATGTTTAAATCTTGACCCCTTGGGATAAAATTCCTGGATCCACCACTGGGTATAGATGGTGGAAGAGAAAATAATGGAGAAGAATGCTTCATGATATACATGACTGTACGAATTTGGAAGAGAAAAACAATACCTTGAGGGATGGAAGAAGACCGGGAGGAAGAGGAAGACTGTTCCTTTTCTGTTGTTAAGCGTCTAAAGAAGTCACAGTGGGAGGGTTGGATTCTTTATGACTTTTGGTATTTATACCACCTGTTACAGCCCGTTTCAAAAATTAGAATTTTTTTATTCCCAAAAGCGGGAAATGACGGAAATGCCCTCGGTTGACTTTTTAGTTGACCATTCGGTTGACCTTTGCGTCGTAACTCGTACGACCCTTCCCTTTTTATTTCCTTGTCGTGCTCGTCATTACGAATGTGTAGACGCGAGCGGGACGTCGTTTGGAGACCGAACGAATATTTTACGGGCGTTGGATGACCGACGTTTCCCATATTTTTAATTTTGGGACTGTCTGGTTGTTGGGCTGGGGCCCAAACTCCCGTTGGCCCATGTGGCCTTGTCCCTTATTTTCTGGATCTTGTCTCTGTCTTTGTCCCGAGCCTTTTGACTCTGCAAACAAACACAAACCTCTCTCTCCCTCACCGATTCTCTCAACACACCTGAGCTCCCCTTTCCACCTCACTGAGCCAAACCTTGGCCAACCAAGTTTCCAGACCTTCATCAACACAATTGAGCCCAGTTGAGCTCGATCCTAGACCCTGCAAACCCAGGAAAAACCAAGAACCCAGAATTCCAAATTTTTCCGACGAACCCCGAAATTTTTCCTCGACGATTTCTAGGTGAAACCGAGTTTGAAACACCTCAAACTCATCATCACTGAGTTCCTGGATGTCCATTGTACCTTGCTCAAGCCTTGGATGGCAGTGGTTGACTGAGAATCGAAGAAACCGAAATCGGCATTTTGGACCCGTGGCTTCATCTCCATTTTCCGGCCAGCTCCGGCCAGTTTTTGGCCCCCAAAATGGTAAATTATTATTCTCCTCACTCCTAGCTTCATTTTGGTACTTGAATCGTGCAATTTGGCCTTGAAATGATGAAGTTATGAAGCTTTGAAAATTACCCAGAAATTCCGGCCAAAATTCCCAGTTTCCGGCGATGGCGACGGCGGCACCGGCAATCGGAAAATCGGCAGGGGTGCCTGGCGCTGACGTCAGCGATGACGTCAGCAAACCGATCCGGGTAACGTCAGTGATGACGTCAGCAACCGGCTCAGACCGCGTTGACCGGCTCGGCTGACTCGCGCGTGAGCCGCGCGTGGAGCTGCGCGTGAGCCGCGCGTGGAGCTGCGCGTGGAACCGCGGTTTCCCACGTTTGAGCCGCTGGTGGGGGCGTGTGGAGCATCCTTTTTCGATTCCGTCGTCGCGAGGCGACTCGTGACGACGCGTACTACCTAGGGGCAGTACGTATTATATTTTTCGAGGTGTTTTGGACCTCCTGGTTGAGCAAACAAGGGATAGGTGTAATTAATTAGTTATTTAATAACCTTTATGAGTTTAATCATTATTACAGTAATATCTCATATGGGTGAGACCTATCCAGAGAACTACCGGGGCTACCCAGGACCAGGGTGCTACGACCCGGCTACCTACAGGTGAGTGAGTGGGTCTTTGTTTTGATAAATGTATATGTACGTATGGTTTTTCAATGCTTTCTTCAAACTGTTAGCATAATTCATATCATATACGTTTGTTGGAGGTAGAACATTCGTATTATATTGCCATACATGTTTTATACTGTTGCTCATCAGTAGATGTATAACACCCCAGGTATTAGTACTCAGTCTTGTGGCCAGGACTAGCCTTGACGTTTGGAGTAGTCACTACCAGTACCGCTACGCAGCTTTGGATCCATTGTAGGTACTAGCCTGTTCTAGGTTGCACTAGGCAACTCGAACTTGTGTGACTGCACTTTGTGCACCAACGCTTAGCATTAGACTCGCGTCATTGTAGTACTCAGCGTGTTACTTATATACCTAGCTTGTTCCTCATAGTTTAGCTACTTGGACTTGTGTGTTTATATGGGTCAGCATGTCAGTAAATCATTATCGGGGAGTACCCGTGTATTTTTCTTATAGTATTTTGAGGTTCATGCCTGAGGGTATGATGTAATTTTCTCAAACTATACTTGTTTTCAGCGAGGGGTTAGTAGACTTTTGAAAACAACGGTTTTATCAAACTTTGCTTTTTGACCCACTCACCGTTTTATGTTTTGCGCCCCTCCAGGATTAGTTGGCTTGGAGCTTGTGACGTCGAGACGCGGTGGTATAACAATGTAGGGGTTCTCTACTCTTGTAATTATTTTGTATCCATTGCTCAGTTCGCAACTTATTATTTTATTACTATTCTTCCGCCCGCACACTCCGTGCATTCTAACCCTTATTTAATTCAATTTTCCTTAATTATTCTTCAATTTTTTTTTCTAAATGGCTTTCGTTACCTAACACGTGTCGGCCAGCACTTCCCGACACCTGACGTGTCCGGGATCGGAATGTGTCACCACCAACTCTCAAATCCATCAAAGTTCACTTATTCAAATCTTAGCGAATTTACGACATTCTGACTACACTTAAACATCTGTAAATTTTTTTAAAATTTTAATTGACTACACTTAGATTTAAATACATTCTTTTAAATTCTCTTAAATTCTAATTTGATTACGCTCTAATTCTAAAATCTTTTAATATTTTAATTAACTAAATCTTAATTTTAAATTTTTTAAAATTCTTTCAAATTCAAATTTGACTACAGCCCACGTACGCATGCTGCTTACCTATATAATTTATTGGAATCATGCACTTGAAATCCGGGGAATTTGGGTTTTGCATGTCTTTGGGCTTGTGGCACGCAGATTTGTGATTTTGACTTTTGCATGCAATCTGGGAATTTGGGTTTTGTATTTCTACGAGGCGCACTGTTTTTTTCTCCCTCCAAAATATAAATCAAACTCGGCCTAAATCTAATATATATGAACACCTTCTTGCATGCGCCTTCTGTTAGAATATGACATAAGTGTAGGAGTATTTTAGTCGGATATTTGACTTCAAATTGGTTTGGAAAAAGTCTTATTAGAAGAGATTTGAATGTTCTAATTTGTAACATTCCGTAAAAAGTTTGTTATAAAATAATTCTTGAAAGATATTTTGGACACGTGCGTGATTATTTTGTACACGGAATCGTGGGATCTTACTGTTTTGGTGGGTGTACAATACCCAAAAACCCAAAATATCTCACTTCTCTCTCTTCTTCCCCGTCCATCTCTCTTTTCTCCCTTATCCTCATTTTCTTTTTTTTTTCTCTCTTTCTCTCTCTTTCTCACCGTGTGTGCACAGTGCACGTCGACTAAAACCCGTCGAACCGAGGCGAACTAAAATCACCACCTTCTTCGTCTCAACGCCCTGGACTCAACGGTGCAAACCGTTCGTCCAGACTCCCAACCATTTGACGGGAAAAGCTCACCGAAGAACCAGACCTTCCCGGCGATTTTCTCGCCATTCTAGACTGAGATGAGGTTTCTAACTACCACCATTAGGGTTCCTCTCAATGAGTAGATGAATTTTCATGTGGTTTGCTTGATTTGGTTGAGTTTTGACGTAAATCGGTGAAGCTACAGTACCCGCGGCCTTTTGAGGCAATTACAGACAATTTCCCAAGCTTGTACAGCCAAACCAAAGGTACACTGTCATTCTACCCATCTCTAGCTTCATTTTGACAAAAGAACGTGAAATTTGGCCAAGAAATGAAGAAGTTATGGAGATTTGAGCATTTCTCCAAAAACCGGCCAAAATTTCGGCGATGACGTCAGCATCCGGTCCAGACTGGCCGGGTGACGTCAGCAACGGTTCAGACCAGGTGACGTTAGCAACGGTCCAGATCGGGCGTGACGTAAGCGATGACATCAGCGTTTACCGACTTGTTGACCCAGCGCGTGGAGCCGCGTGTGAACCGAGGCTAGCTCGCTCATGAGCCGCGCGTGAGGGAGCGTGGGACACTATTTTTCAATTCTGTCTTCTCGAGGCGACTCGTGACGACGAGTACTACCTAGGGGCAGTACGTATGGTATTTTACGAAGTGTTTTGGACCTCCGTGTTGAGCAAATAAGGGATAGGTTTAATTAATTAGTTTAATTAGTAACCTTTATGAGTTTAATCATTACTATAGTGATATCTCATATAGGTGAGACTTATCCAAAGGACTACCGGGGCTACCCAGGAAAGGGGGGCTACGACCCGGCTACTTACAGGTGAGTGAGTGGGTCTTTGTTTTGATAAATGTATTATACGTATGGTTTTCAATGCTTTCTTTAATTTGTTAGCATGTTTCATATCATATTCGATTGTTGGAGGTAGAACATTTGTATTATATTGCCATACATGTTTTTATATTGTTGCTCATTAGTAGATGTATAACACCCCGGGTATCAGTACTCAGTCTTGTGGCCAGGACTAGCCTTGACGTTTGGAGATGTCACTACCAGTATCGCTACACAACTTTGGATCCATTGTAGGTACTAGCATCTTCTAGGTTGCACTAGGCAACTCGAACTTGTGTGACGTACTTTGTGCACAACGCTTAGAGTTAGACTCGCGTCATTGTAGTACTCAGCGTATTACTTATATACCTAGCATGTTCCTCGTAGCTTATCTACTTGGGCTTGTGTGTTTACATATGGGTGAGCATTCAGTCATTGATTTTCGGGGAGTACCTGTGTTTTGAGCATTGAGCATTACTATTACAGTATTTTGAGGATCATACCGGGGAGTATGACGTATGATCACCTCGTACCCAGGCACCAGCAGATGAGCCTGTTGCACCACCCTTTGATTTCGCGCAGTTTGGTGCTGCTTTTGCTAATGCCTTTCAGACGAATTAGCGTCTTCCTCCTCAGCAGAAAAAAAAGTCTTGGAGATTGCTTCCAATCTTCAAGTAAAGCCGTTCTTAGGTCAAGAAACCTTCGAGGCGACGGAAACTTGGCTGAAACATGTTGAGAAAACCTTCCGAGCCATGGAACGACAGGGAAACTTTCCGACGGAACAGTGGGTCTCGACTGTTACGTGGTTTCTGCAGAATGAAGCTAGTTCTTGGTGGGCTTATGAAGTGACCCTAATTCCACCAAATCTGCAAGAAGATTGGACGACTTTTAAGGAACACTTCGAGGCGAAGTACTTACCTCCGGAGTATTGGGCCAAGAAGCGAGACAACTTCTTCGATCTGAGGCAGAAGAGCATGTCAGTAGCTGAGTACCACCGGAAGTTCACTGACTTATCCCGCTACTGCCCAGCCATTGCCAGTAATCCGAATGAGATGTTACTTCAGTTTAAAAAGGGTGCCCATAAGAAGCTTCGTACTGCAGCATCCTTATATCCATGCACTACTTACCAGGAGTTCTCTGAGGCTTTACTCCGTGTCGAGGATTCTGAGAACACTCCCGACAGTGATGGTGATAATGACGAGGGAAATGGTAGTCAGCGAAAGAATGATAATAACAGGGGACGTTCGAGTTTTAGGCCGAAAAAGAATCAGCTCTTTAAGAAAAGTGGTTACAACTCTGGCGGATCATCTAGTGGAGGCTTTAACTCCAGCACACTTCGAGCAGGTAAATCCACTGTTGGTTCCCGTTTTCAGACTCAGAGCAGTTCATGAGGCTCTAACACTACTCGTTGCCGTAAGTGCAACAACTATCATTCTGGAGAGTGTAGGCAGACGAGCCGAGGATGTTTTACTTGTGGTCAGGTGAGCCACAGAGCTAGTAATTGTCCTCAGAAACAGTAGAATCAGCAGGCAAGTACGGTTCCCCAGCAGCAGATGCCACCGTGTAGATCAGGCCAGTTCCAGCAGCCATCTTCTGGCAGTGCTGTTCATTATCAGGGTGATGTGTCTCAGTACTCTGGAGACGCTTACCAGTACCCGATAGGCGTATCTTGTCATGGGTACGTTGAACATTCTTGGTCATTTTGCTAGAGTTCTAATTGATCTAGGTGCTTCTCATTCAGTTATATCCCTTAAGTTTACTCAAACCACTCAACCATACTCTACTCTTCTTGAGTATGATTTGGGTATTGCCATGCCTAGAGGCAAAGTCTGTTATGTTCAGTATGAGTATCAAGGATGTCCTGTCCTTGTTAGCGGAAAGGATATGCCAGCTAATCTGATTCCTTTGGACATCAAAGACTTCGATGTTATCTTAGGAATGGATTGGTTACATCAGAATCACGCCATGGTGGATTGTCGTTGCAGGGTTGTCATTTTCCAGATACCTGGCAGGCCTGTTGTGATTTTCATTGGCGAACGCAACAGTCTAAGACATGGGCTCATCTCCGCCAAAAGGGCGAAACGAATGTTGAGGAAAGGTTGTCAGGGTTACATTGCTCATGTTGTGGTGAACGACGAGAATCTGGCACGAGTCGAGGACGTGCATGTCGTGAACCAGTTTCCTGATGTATTTCTTGATGATCTACCTAGACTACCTCCGGATCGTGAAGTGGAGTTCAGCATCGATCTTCTTCCAGGTACCAATCCTATTTCTCTTACACCCTACCGCATGGCTCCTACGGAGTTAAGAGAATTAAAGTTGCAGTTGCAAGAGTTAGTGGACAAAGGTTTCATCCAACCTAGCACCTCTCCTTGGGGAGCACCGGTCTTATTTGTGAAAAAGAAGGATGGAAGTTTGAGACTTTGCATCGATTACATGCAGCTTAATTGGATGACGATTAAAAACCATTATCCTCTACCTCATATCGATGACTTATTTAACCAGCTTCGTGGTGCTCGAGTCTTCTCGAAAATTGATCTGAGGTCAGGTTACTATCAACTGAAGATCAAACTTGATGATGTTCCCAAGACAGCGTTTCAGACTCGATATGGTCATTATGAGTTCCTGGTGATGCCATTCGGGTTAACGAATGCTCCTGCAACGTTTATGGACTTGATGAACCGGGTATTTCGTCCCTACCTGGACAAGTTCGTGATTGTTTTCATTGACGATATCTTAGTGTTCTCTAAGAGTGAGGTGGAGCACGCTAAGCATCTTCGTCTAGTTCTGAAGAGATTAAGGGAGAATCAGTTGTATGCAAAGTTCAGTAAGTGTCAGTTTTGGTTGACTGAGGTATCTTTCTTGGGACACGTCATATCCTCATAATGAGTTCTTGTTGACCCACATAAGGTAGCTGCAGTGGAGAATTGGGAGCGACCACAAACTGTCACTGAGATCCGAAGTTTTCTTGGTCTTGTCGGCTACTATTGGCACTTTGTGAAGAATTTCTCGACAATAAACCTTCCTCTCACGAAGTTGACTAGGAAAGAAGTCAGGTTTGAGTGGGATGATGATTATGAGCGGAGTTTTCAGAAGTTGAAGCATTGTCTCACTCATGCACCTGTCTTGGCACTTCCCGATGACAGTGGAAATTTCGAGGTCTACAGTGATGCTTCTTTGAATGGTCTAGGCTGTGTCCTGATGCAGCATGGTAGGGTAATCGCTTATGCATCCCGTCAGTTGAAGCCGCATGAAATGAATTACCCTACTCATGATCTAGAATTAGCAGCCATTGTCTTTGCATTGAAAATCTGGCGACATTATCTCTACGGAGAAACGTGCAAGATTTTCACTGATCACAAGAGTCTGAAGTATTTGCCTACGCAGAGGGATCTGAACCTGAGACAACGAAAGTGAATGAAGTTGATTAGTGATTATGATTGTTCTATTGAGTACCATCCTGGACAAGCTAACGTCGTCGCAGATGCACTCAGTAGGAAATCATCTTATAGTCGGCTCAACACACTGTATGCCTGTCATATTCCTCTTTTGACCGATCTTAGGAGTACCGGTGTAGTCTTAGGTTATGATCATACTGGAGCTTTATTGGCCAACTTCTCTGCTGGGCCTATTCTGTTGGATTGTATTCGTGAGGCTCAGGCGAGTGATCCTACTTCTCAGAAATTCATTCAAGCAGTTCTTGACGGTACTAGAGATGATTTCAGAGTTCGACGTTCTGACGGATTACTCTTGATGAATGACCGGATGGATGTGCCTAATGATGCGGACTTGAAAATGGCAATCTTGGATGAGGCGCATGTTTCCACCTATGCCATGCATCCAGGTAGTACTAAAATGTACCATACTATCTGACCTTTCTACTACTGGCGTAGAATGAAAAAAGAGATTGCAGAGTACGTGAGTCGTTGCCTAATTTGCCAGCAGGTCAAGGCTGAAAGGAAGAAACCTTTTGGATTACTACAGTCACTTCCCATCCTTGAGTGGAAGTGGGAGAATATCACTATGGACTTCGTGTACAAGCTACCCCTAGCGCGTGGAGTCTATGATGGTATTTGGGTGATTGTTGATCGACTGACTAAGTCAACTCACTTATTGCCAGTTCGTGAGAATTATCCTTTTGACTGTTTGGCTAAGCTTTTCATTGACGGTGTTGTCAAATACCACGGTGTTCCTGTCAGTATTATCTCCGATCGTGACCCCAGATTCACTTCGAAGTTTTGGAAAGCTTTCCAGAAAGCTTTAAGTTCAAGACTACTATTTAGCACTGCTTATCATCCTCAGACGGATGGACAATGGGAGTGAACTATCCAGACCTTTGAGGACATGCTGAGGTCCTCAGTGCTACAGTTCGGAGATAAGTGGCATGATAATCTTTCTTTGGTAGAGTTTGCCTACAACAACATCTTTCATTCGAGTATCGGCATGTCTCCATTCGAGGCGTTGTATGGTAAGTCTTGCCGAACCCCTTTGTGTTGGTCAGAAGTCGGCGAGCGAGCTCTTGTTGGTCCTGAGATCGTAGAGGAGACAACTCAGAATATCCAGGTAATTAAAGGAAACCTGAAAGCTGCCCAGGATCGACAGAGGAGTATTGCCCACCGTCACTTGACCGACCGAGTCTATTAAGTTGGTGACATGGTGTTCTTGAAGTTATTGCCATGGAGAGGCGTTGTGCGATTCGGGAAATGAAGTTGAGTCCTCGTTACATCGGTGCCTGGGTACAAGGTGCTCAGCGAGGTGCTCATCTGCTTGTGTCATGTAAGTTATTATCGTTTTTCTTATATAAGCAGCAGAGATAAATGATCTTAATATATAAAAAATGCAATAATTTCATGAACATACGTTTTTAAAAGTTATTTAAGTTGGAAGATTGACACAATTTTCTATCTTTGGAAGACCATCTAATTGAACCATATTTTGTAGACTATATGATGTGGCAATTGATGTGGCAATTGATGTGGCAATTGATAGTTGAACTTTTTTATTAAATCATTAAAAAAAGAATTCAACCATCAACCGTCATATCATGTGGTTTACAAATATAGTCTACAAATATAATCTCCTTATCATTTTCCTTGATCAATTCAATGGTTTCTTTGTGGCATATATAATTCAAGTAATCAACAGAACATCAGTATCAAATTAAGGAATTAACTTTCCACTGCTCTTTAATACTTTAATCAAGTAGAGACACTTGAGTTGCACATGCCAAAAATTCAATAATTTCACGAACATACGTTTTTAAACTTTATATTCTTTTTGCGAGAAGTTTGATCGACATAATGTAATGTTTGTGGTACATAATGAGTTATCAAGGAGTTTTGACTTTCCGCTACCCAATACACGATACACATAAAAAACGCTCTCTTTCATGTAGACTTAGATGATACCATGTACTTAAGTCACCAAACTGATCAGCATATATATGTGTGTGTGTGGCTTCCAAAAGTTCCTACTTGGAATTTATATCAAAAAGAATGAATTTGAATATACCCCAGCATTTTCTTTCAAAAATGGACAATTACGAGGTCGAAGTTCATGGTGCCAAAGTGAAGGTTAGTGTGGTCGATAACGCTGCTCTGATTGATCAAAAAATATCAGAACTAAGGCGTTTGATGAAAGGGCAAGTTATGGGACTTGATATTAAGGTTTTGAAAGGTGATCATCTTGCCAATCGTTGTCCACAGATGTTGCTCCTTTGTGTTGGAAGTCATTGCTTGATCATCCCAAGGCTTCGTAGTTTGTTTGAGTATTACTCCACAGGTTCCAAGTCTGAACTCGCACGGCTTCTTGCTGATGGCACGATCTGTTTTGTTGGTGCTTCAGGCTTAATGCAGAACAAAGGTAACTGTCATCGCGAATTGCATCTGATGATGTTGAAAACAGGAGTGGAAGTGGGCCATTTGGCGGCTAGGGTTCTGAAGAAAATCGATCTCGAGAAGCACAAGCTACATGAGTTGGCTGCTGAAGTTGGTATTGATATTAAGCCGCAAAGTGACGAGGATCGTTGGGCCTTGAGCATAAGGATTTTTACAAAGGAACAGATCAAGAGTGCAATGTATGATGTTTATGCTTCCTACCTTATTGGGAGCAAGCTCTTGGGCATGCTTTAAACACTCTATCTATAGTTCTCCACCTCAAGAAGTTAACGGCCACATGGATTTGATGTTTCTATGCCTTTTGGTTTGATGAATGATTTTGTGTTTGCTCCAGTTTAAATTATATATGTTGGTTTTGGTTACGTTTTAATTCAATATTCATGTTATTTTATCTTGTTTTTCACTACTGGTTATGGCATATGGAGACTTATCTGGATTATGAGTTTGGTTTTGCTTAAATTTATCCACTAGGATATTAGATCACATGCAAAAAATTGTGGGGGTGAGAGAGGCTTGAACTCTCAAAGATTGGATAGACATTAACTATATCAAGTAAAAAAGATTGTTGTAAACGCTTTTGAAGTGTATTCCAATTCAAAACAAAAAAAAAACAAAAAGTTTTGAAGTGTACTCAATTTATGCAACAATAGGATAAGCTAGGAGAATCAAATTTGTGTACTAAAATATTTGTTACATTTGAGCAAATAACTTACAAAGGACGTATGTATCAAAATATGGAAAAAAATTTGTTGTCGCTAGAACTACGATTTAATATAGTGTTTTTCTCTGTTTGTAAATAGGGTCACACCCAATTATAAAAAACTTATTGTATGACTTAACCTAAATCTCACTAAATCTCACGCTTAAATAGTAAAAATTGTCGTATAAAAAAATGTTTAATGGACTTCTCTAATTGAAGTTAAAGAAAATAAAATAAAGAATGACATGTCGAAGACTGGCAATGACATATAAACGGCATGTCGTCTGAGTGAGCAATTTTGACATTCCAGAGTCCAGAATAACCCCAAATTTTGTTTAATATTTTCGAGGATGCCCTGCCTCTCGGAATTGCTCTCTCCTTCCTCCAACAAACATCGTCTTTCTCTTTACTGAAAATTACAATCCGTATCGTCTTTCTCTTTACTTGGGCAGAAATGGGAAACCAATATTGGGCAACCCAATCTTGAGCTATTTTATTGTTCCTCAGTTGAGATTCGAGTCGAAATTGCATAAATTGCCTCTGTTTTTTTGCATTTTCTCGGGTGCCAAACAAACCGTGATGGATATTGCAATGCGATTTTTGTTTGTGTTTAATTTATTGCAAACTAAATTTGTAGGCGGATTCGGTTCGTAGTTATTTTACAATTTTTTTGTGATAATTTTTGTATTTTGGGTATTTGTATTAAATGCCAGGGAGCATAAATGAGAACAGATGGACACTTTTTTTAGGTTATGTTGATGACAATGTCGTAACCCTTTTCCCAATTTGGGATAAGTTTTGGTTAGGGAAATTCAGGATCAAAATTTTTAGTTTTTATGCATGATTAGTTCGTACTGTAGGAAAATACGGTTTCTTGCTTGAGATTAAGGGTTAGCTGACGTAGCTGAAAATATTGTCTGGGTTGTTCTGTGGTTGAATCGAAGGTTTATGGGTTTGAGATGTTAGAGGGCAAGCCGAAGTTAGGTATGTAATGGATGAACTCGGTTATGGAGAAAGTGATCTGGATTTTGACTTGGAAAGTGGTGAGACTGAAAGCTCCAGTGAAGAAGAAGGAAATGAAGAGTCGAGTTCAGATGGTAAACGTCCCAAGAAAACAAAGGCTAGGGCAAGGAGTGGATACTTGTATGTTGATGGATCAATAGCAGCTAGTGATGGGCTAAGCACAAGCAACAATGTTTCGAGTATTGGTGCGACTATGGATATGTTAGCTAGTAGCACAGGGCTAATGGCAGGAGGAGGAATGGAGAATATAATGGTTGATAAACAGAAAAAGAAAATCCATAAGAAGCATCCCAAGCCACCTCGGCCTCCTACGGGGACATCATTACATGCAGCTGATATGGAATTGGTCAACCAAATTTCAAGGAGAGCAAGAAGTCTCATTGAAGAGAATGATCTAGTACATGGTCAAAGAGTCTTCTCTTGAATGGTGATGTGGCAAGAGTGTGACTAGCGTGGAAAATATCGGATGTCAAAAAGTTCAATTTATGCCAACAAGGTATACAACACTCAGCAAAGTGAATACCTCTTAACTCTGGTATTTTTGTTTGTTTGATTTTTTTTTCTTTTTTACTAGCGACTGCGGAAGTTAGTAGAATTGAATTCAGGATTTTGGATGTAGGAGTGAATCTTCTTCACTGAAAAAAATACTCTTTAAATCCCTATGGAAATTCCTCTTGACAAGAACCAAATGAAAGACAGCAGATAGGAAAGTTGACTTTCATTTTTTATTTGTTTCTATGTCAAGTATAATTTGCAAAGAATAAATTGTTTTATTTTCGGTTACAGGGTTACAGCATATATTAAGAAAATAATTAAAGACAGCACATAAACGATAAGAATTGCATAGAAGACTTTACATAAACAAATTAAAGACGGCAGATAGGAAAGCTGACTTTCATTTTTCTTATTCATTTTTATATCGTATAATTTGCATAGAATAACTTGTACTGTTTTCGGTTACAGGCTTACAGGATATAATAACTTGTTCAAATCCGAACATACATAATACAGATTAGTTCAGAAAGAATGAGTATACCTCACCAATTCCTGTCAAAAATAGGCATGTGCGAAGTTGAAGTTCATGGTGTCAAAGTGAAGGTTAGCGTGGTCGATGATGCTGCTGTGATCGATCAAAAAATAACAGAACTGAGGAGCTTGATGCAGCAAAGGCCTGTTATGGGAGTTGACATAAAGATGGCTGATCAATCTGATCATGCTTCAATGCTGCTTCTTTGTGCTGGAAGTCATTGCATGATCATCCCAAAGCTTCAAACTTTGCGCTGTTACTACCCCGATGATTCAAATGTTTCCGGACTTGGGCGGCTGTTTGCTGATCGTACCATCTGTTTTGTGGGTATAGGAATGAACAAAAAAGATTATTTGGGTCCCCAATTGGGTAACATGATGTATGAAGCAGGAGTAGAAGTTGGCCATTTGGCGGCTAGGGTTCTGCAGAAACGCGATCTCGAAACACGCGAGCTACATGAATTGGCAGCTGAAGTTGGTATTGATGATATTAAGCCACAGAGTGAGGTTCTTTCACTTCTTTCTCCTGCGGATGTCGCTGATGGTTTATACGAGTATGTACACAAGATAACTGGGATGGGATCGATGGGTAAAGGACCAAGTGTGGTTTTTTGTCCTGCGGATTCCCGGGTTTTTTCAAAGCGAGAAATCAAGTGTGCAATTCATGATGTTTATGCTTCATATCTTATTGGCAACAAGCTCTTGGGCATGCTTTAAGTTAGCTTCATTTTTGGAGCTTCATTGTTCTTATAACTGGTATCTTATTGGCAACAATTAAGCACTATGATACTGGGGATTTATGTTTTTATTGTTTTGATTATGTCAAATGATATTAAAGACTTGAGTTTCTCCTTAATCCATAATATGTGAGAGCCGCTTTCTTTTTCACAATTATAAAAATTATGGCCTGTTACAGTGTTCTCTCCATTGTTTTGTGAACAATGCTTGGCTGCTCAATGATGAGTATGAACTCCTACTCTAAATTCTTTGTATTCGATTCACAGATTTTAGTGTTTATAATCAAAACCGTTCATATTATAAATTACTTTGTAAAGATCATCTAAAAAAATGAACTAAAACTAAGGTCGTTGAGTCAATCAATTGTAACAAATATATAGACGTGCGGTTTGTAATGCTTTTACCATTTCCGTCCATACGTTTTTTATATAGTTCAATGATTAAACGTCTTTAGTTTAATTGATTTTTTGCAAAGATGATCTTTATAGAGTGATTTATAATATGAACAGTTTTGATCATAAAAACGAAGTTCTATGAATCGAA
Organism: Gillenia trifoliata; assembly: GCA_018257905.1. Taxonomy (NCBI): domain Eukaryota; kingdom Viridiplantae; phylum Streptophyta; class Magnoliopsida; order Rosales; family Rosaceae; genus Gillenia; species Gillenia trifoliata. The sequence goes on along the minus strand of CM031084.1, from coordinate 5,130,325 downwards.
AACGAAGAGTTTTGAGTAGGAGTTCCTACTAATCTTTTGAGTAGCCAAGTATTATTCTTGTTTTGTCTTGCACTCAAATATTTCTACTAGGGAATAATTATTGACACTCCAAAAATCTCAATGTGCACTACTCATAAATGTATTTTTCTTTCTAAATATAAAAAGTGTGGGGTGCACAATGAGAATTTTGGAGTGTCAATAACAATTTCCTTCTTACCATTCTCAAAATTGGACGTTTCCTTTGAAAAAAATAATAATAATAATTGGACGTTTCGATTTCCAAGTGACATTGGTGCTACAATTGCTGGTTAGCATCAATTTTCTGTAGCATGGATCCAAAACACCCTCATCAGCAGTCGTTACTCTAGTAACAAGGTAAGCAGCATGTGCATGATTGCAAGGTTGGTTATAGTTAATAATACAAAATTACGTTGTTATTAGAGTGATAAGGTTGGTGTTTACTAGAGTAACAATGTCAGTTTGTACTATTAACTATAATCATGCTCTTTATTTTTAAGTTAAAATTTAGCTAAAAAGATTATAAAGTTATTTTTGGAGCCCCCTAGAAAATTTCTACTCCAACTATATACTCTCTTATTTAGAGAGTCACTATAATTGTGAACTAATAGGAATTAATTTTTTATGTAAAATATTATTCAAACACTAATAATTAATGCTAGGAGCTCTTTTCTTATTTCCTAGATTTAGAAGCTTGTAGAGATTTTGTTAGGAGCATGATACGAAGTGTGATTGGAATTTGGAGATTTAATTTTCCTCTCCCTATGTTTTGGCTAGGAGCCTATTGTAGATTATCTAACTTTAGGCTATCTCTAATCTAAAAAGCTAAAGTTATAAAGTCATATTTGACTCCAAATGGTACAAGTCATAATATTTCTAATGCACATATAGTCAAATTTTACTTTTAATAGTTAAAGGTTAAAAATTATTAAGATAATTTGAAGTCAAATTTGACTAACATTATATCATTCCCAATTCACATAGAAAAAGAGCCAAATATAACTTTTGGAGTCAAATGCATAGCTATATACTTGACTATCTAACTAACCCAACAGACTCGATCCTCTAGATACCATGTTACAAGCATGTAATTGAATACCAATATAAATTCAGAAAAGCACTCATTCTGTATATTAATTAACATCTTCATGCATCTGCCTACATTAGTTTAGGGCATTTATAGCGGATGATTAAGATTTATCTAATTAATGTCAATTGTGAAACCTTTCAGAGTCCATCCATGCTCATCTGATCAGAGCCAGAGCCTGAGGCTGATACATATATAGGGTGAATGAGAAGGAAAAACACACTGATCGAGTTCTCTATCTCTTTCGTACGTTGATCTTTTATTGATGGATAATGTTTTCAGCATGTTTCCTTATCAGTTCCTCTCAAAATCGGATAACTAAGAAGTTGAAGTTCATGATGTTAAAGTGAATGTAAGTTTGGTTGATGATGCCTGAAGTGACACTGGAGCTGGGGTTTTGGATTCATGCGACAGTAATAAATCTGCATGCTCGTGCTGCTTACATTTTTATTGGAATGGTGCACATGCAGCCTGGGAATTTGGTGGTGAGCATCAATAGATTTTCTTTAAAATCATTTCATCAAATCAGTATTTCTTTGGGGGATGCGAGAAGCTTGACCAACACAACATAACCAAATGACTTTTGAATTTCCACTGCCTAAAATACATATATATTATTAACTCAAAGAATCTACCATGTAATTAAACCCCAATAAAGATTATATATAATGTTTATGCTTCCTACCTTATTGCTAACAAGATGTGATCAGCATGCTTTAGCTCTAGTATTGGCTTTAAATATGCACTATGGATTACTTTAATTTGACAACAAAGAAAGGTTTATTTCCCTGCAAAAATTGAATGTAGTTAGAATGTTGGAAAAATGAGGATGGCGATGATTTTTAATACAAATATCTTACATCTTAGTGACGTCCGTATTTAAGTCAGCATTACCATGATAATTTAAATTCGGTCCTAATTTAGAGATCAAAATTTGACCTTCTTAGCTTGGAGTTGATCACTGCATCGAAAATTGTTTTGTATCACTAATGCAAACACGTCACATAATTTTAGTGCACGGTATAATGCATTGAATACACACAATAATCTTTTCTCAGCTTAATTAATCTTTAAATGACATAAGCGTTACACATGATTTATCACCTAGCGCCTTCATGTTTTTTGTCTAAAAAATGACATGAGCGTCAGACATGACTATTTCTTACATCCAAAAATTTTAAAATCCCTTACGCTAAGCCATATTTTATTTAAAATTCAGTTTGTTTGATTCAAATTTTCCTTGAAAATCGATCGTCTTCTCTGTGTGCATGTGGAGTTTGAGATCATGCAGTTCTGTTTTGTTTGTTGCTAAAGATCAGCGAGGAGGACAAGGCTTGAAGTCCAGGAAAAAAAAAGAGAGGATTATGGAGATCACAGGTTCTGCAGATTCCACATCACTATTTTACAACGAAAATTACTACAGTTTGCTGTATATTCAGAAGCACTGAAAGTTTGGGACTGTACAGAAACTCAAAAAACTATTAATCAAGCATGACATGTTCTCTTATGATCTTACATTTTATATGGTAACATTATCTAGCAGATATTACATCGAATTATTAATGGTTCAGATCGATAGTTTGATTAAATAATATGACGTTAAAAATTAAAACAAGAACATTTTCGCATACGTAATTTTACACGTGAACTATCAATTTATGTTGGAAATAAATTCCTTACACATGGTGGAATTTGATATACTCCCATGTGCAGGGGGGGCAGGGGATTGCTGGCGATGCAAATTAATGGACCACCTCCCACCACCACCCCAAGTAGATATATATGGTGACTAAGGCCATCAAGAAGGCAGAAGCTACAATTCAACATAATATTTCAGACACACCAATTAACAATTAGCAGATGCCAAATTTCATGAAAATATACTCCTACATGGTGTGTAGATCAGTGTTAGATTGTTAATGCATGACCTAATTACATGCACGGTAACATGATGCATGAGATTGGGTGAATCATGAGCTAAAAGTTTGATTATTTGGCCATCTGAGATATATGATGAGATTTCACATGAATGAGATCGTGATTGGGATTTTGATTTATGGGCCAAAAGCTTAACTCATGCATGATTGGGATTTTGATGAGATTTTACATGTAAGATTCAATCAATGTTCATGCGTGACATAAGGAGAGAAATGGAAATAGAAGATAACCAATAGGCACATGATTTTCTCTCACATAATAGGTTTATTAAAGATTGGAAGTACTTCGATGTACCCAATGAATGCATAAATTGGCTTTTAGTTTTAGATAAATGAAATACTGCCACTTTTGAGATATCGAAATTTAAAATGAGAAATGATTTTATGCACTCTTTTTTACTTTTTACACATTACTTCTTTTTTTTTTTAACTATTGGATTGAACAAATCAAAGGCCATAATTTACGACTTAAGCTTGTTATCTCTTTGGGTCAGTGGCAATCCTCTTGGTCTCTTCCCTATCTTCCCCTCTTTGTTTCTCCCTAACCAAAACCTCTAGTTGCCGCCGCTCTTTCACTTTGGAGAAAAGAGTCTTCGTAGTTGTTATCGCTTTCTTGCTCTGCCGAGGAGAATTTTTATAGCTTCTATGGCTTATGAATCAAACTTGTATCTTTGAGCTGCGATTGTTGTTCAAAATTAAGGCAGCAGTTTTTGTTTTAGTTTTAGTTTTGTACCCATGCAAAGTACTATAAGGAGGAAGCTCGACATTTGTTGGAAGTGACTCATAATAGTTCTTCTTTGTTGCGATTGCAAGATCATTAGAGAATGATGCAATCATTTCCTCATGGTGCCTTTACAGTGGTTCTACGACTTGCAAGGTTAAGTTGTCGTGAGTGTTATATTTCATGTTGGTTATTTGTGAGTCTTCTGTGATTAAAGAATTCTATTGTATTCATGATGAGTTTGTAATTGTGAAATTGTAATGTTTATTTCGGTGTGTGTAACATTTTGGTTTCATTTGACATTTTTGTCCATATATAATTGATTGTTTCTTGATATTTTTTTCATTTAACTTGAAAAAAAGGACATAATTAAGACGAGATTGGCCAGAATTAAGAATTAACGTACAATCCAACTTACAACCTAATTTTTATTTTATTTTTCAAATAAAAATAGAAACCCTTTTAACCACGGTCAACCCCCTCTAAAGTCCATTATTGTCAATTCACTCGCACAATACAACTCCACAACATAAACACCAATCTTTTTATTACTTTTAGTAACAATGTCATTTTGTATTGTTCTTATCATTATTATTGTCTAACATTACTTTTATTGCATGTAATTCAAAGTTTAGACTATATATAATCGCCACTTAATGCTACATTTTAGTAGTATTTTTCTCTACTTGTAAGTGGAATGTCTTAGGTTCGACTCTTGTAAATGGCGCGTTTGATATCAAATTATTATGCTAGTTGTGGCTTAGCCAAATCTCACACGCATTAGTGTAAATAGTATTGTTGTATTAAAAAAAATTGAACTATAATCTTATCATTAATTATTATATAATTATAGTGTAACCTTTTACCCTAGTCTATTTTAGACATTGAATATTATATTGTAATACCATTAAACGTATGAAGCTCAAAAGTGAATTAGAATTGGACCACTAATAATTTATTAAACAAAGGATGCAAATACCCTCTTATTTTGAATTTTATTGTTAAAGCCACCCGCACCACAATTCGTTGGGCAGTTTCGGGAGAGGAGGAGATCAAGTATGCAATTCATGATGTTTATGCTTCCTATCTTATTGGCTTGAAGCTCTTGGGCATGCTTTAAAATGTTGACGGCCACATGGATTTTATGTTTGTGCTTTTTAATTGCTTAATTTGATGAATAATATTTTATTTGCTTTAGAGTTGCTCTTTCCTTCATCAATTCATGTTCGTTACATTTTTGGATCGAGATTTTAGCACTTACTTTTTAGCCTCATGCTCTCCTTTGAGAGCATAATATATGAAATGTGAAATTATCAAATTGTTAAAAGTGGTAAGAGGAGTGTCAAAATCTCTACTCTTTCATTTTTGTTAAGAATAATCTTCAGTTCCTCCGTAAATTTGTTTATTCCAATTCTCTTTTTTTGTTATTTTAGTTCACCATGACCCCCACTATGGAATTTGTAGTATACCAATAACTTTTTTTATACAAGCGATACTGAGAAAGAAATAACAATATACAAGCACTAGTAGAAAAAATAGCTTGGGCGACACAACTTTAGGCTAAGAATAATTTTCCGTCGGGCAAGATCACTTTGGGCGACGAAAACCCTCTTTCGTCGCCTAAACATAACTTTAGGCGACGCCATATTTCGTCGCCTAAACATCACTTTAGGCGACAAAACTTTAGGCGACCAAGTAAGTCGTCGCTTAAAATTTCAATGGGCGACGACTAAATACATTTGTCACCCAAAAGATGGAACAAGTGGCAGCAAATAGAGAATGTGGCGCCAAACTTTTGCGCGACAAAATAATTCATCACCTAAAATTTCTTGCGCGACAAATTGTTCGTCGCTCAAAGTGGCGACTTTAGGCGACTACAGTATCACTTTAGGCGACGAATATTTTCGTCGCCCAAAACCTAGCAGATTTAATCCCCTCCCTTCAACCCGAGAGGCAGTTTTTACAAAAAAATTCTACAAATTTGCCTCTCAAGCTCTCCCTCTCGGATTTCTCCCTCCAAATCTCTCTCCCTATCTTACTCATCTCCATCTTTCTCTCCTTATCTCACTCATTTCCCTCATCATCTCACTCTCTATCCCTCTAGATCTCTCTCTCTTTCTCTCTCTCTCTCTCTCTCCCCCAAGCTAGGTTCTATTTCCTCCTCCACCACCATTTCCTCTCCTCCTCGTCCTCTTCCTCCACCACCACTGGGAATCGTTAACGGTAATTTTTATTTTTTAATATCATTTATTATTTATTATTTATTATTTTTGAATTCTAATTAACATAAATTAATTAATTTTGTATAGGTTTGTTGCATAGGATTTTTGTTGGAGCACCAATTGGAAGGTATTTTCTTGATCATTTTATGTTGTTGTCGTACGAATTTATTTTATATGGTTTTGTATGCAAATAATTTGTATATGTTGAATGACTTTATGTTGCGTTGTACGTACGAAGTTAATAGTAATTAACCTTGTACGAATTTATTTTGTGTTGTCCGTACGAAGTTAATAGTAATTAACTTTGTTTTTGTGTTGTACGTACGAAGTTAATACTTCGTATGCATTTTTTTAACAAAAGCTTAGTTTCCCGTTTGAGAATTAATTGGATTTCGCACATGGATGCGAAAGCGTGACTGCGATCCAATTGATTCTTGAATTGTCCCATTTTTTGGACAGTTTGGGAATGCACATTTGTGTGTCGTAGTTTGCGGTTCACGGGTTAGGTTTCGATTGTGGGTTTTTGGTAACATCTTCTTACGTTCTTCGAGTGCATAGTAGGTATTTGATATCTACGTTGTGCACTTGGAGAACTGTAGGGAGATGCTGCCAAAATTTGCCCACGTCGAAATCTAATCTTGGTGGATCCGTAAACTACGAGACACAAATGTGCACTCCCAAATGGGATAGGGCCTTTACAGGAGGCATAAGGTGACGAGACATAGTTGAAGTTATTCTAATGCTCCCCTCTCTCTCTCTTTAATGTGGTAACAGGAAAAATGGACAAACAGTGGATACATAATCCGAACAGATGTGCTGCTGAATATTTGGAAGGAGTAGATAATTTTATTGAATTTGCAACAAGACACAACCGGGGGCCTTCTCATATCAAGTGTCCGTGTAGGTCATGTAACAATCATATATGGGAGACCCCTGACAATGTTCGCCATCATTTGGTAAGAAATGGGATGACGCAGACCTATACGAGATGGAATCATCACGGGGAACCATTACATCATGCTTCGTCTTCGTACCAGTCACGAGCAGAGACTGGTGAAGGAAATTTATCTGGTAATGACCAAGTCATGGGTATTGTAAATGACTGTTATCCATACGCCTCGAGCAATGACAATGAGGAAGTGGGGGATGACGTGCCTCCCACCATGAACAAGGAAGCATTCAATAAGTATGAAAGGTTATTGAAAAATGCCAAGCAAGAATTATACCCGGGTTGTGAAGACTATTCGGCTCTTACGGCGATTGTGGAGTTTATGCAAGGTAAGATGAAGTTCCGTATGTCAAACTGGTGTTATGACTACTTTATTGGTATTGTGTGTAGGATGCTTCCAAAATACAATTGTTTGCCTAAAGATCATAAAAGTGCTCAGAAGGTGCTGAACGGTCTAGGCTTAGGGTATGAAAAAATTCATGCATGTGTAAATAATTGTATATTGTTCTATAAGGAAAACAAAGAGTTGGATAAATGCCCTGTTTGTAATGTGTCGAGATATAAAATCACACCTAAAAAAAGAAGGACGAAGATTCCAAAAAAAGTGTTGCGTTATCTTCCATTAACACCTAGGTTGCAGCGCTTGTACATGTCGACGCACACAGCAACCGACATGAGATGGCATAAGGAAGAACGGGTTGATGATGATGTTATGAGGCATCCTGCAGATGGACAGGCATGGAAAGAATTCGATCGGATGTACCCTGAATTTGCAACAGACCCACGTAATGTCAGACTAGGACTTGCCAGCGACGAATTTAATCCGTTCGCAGTTCTGAACCAAACCCACAGCACTTGGCCAATCGTCGTAATTCCTTATAATTTGCCACCTTAGAAATGCATGAAAAAGGAATTTACGGTGATGAGTCTATTAATCACCGAAGATCCAGGAAAGTCCATCGATGTCTATTTGTGCCTGTTGGTTGATGAGTTAAAGAATTTATGGGAAAACGGTGTGCGTACATTTGATAAGTCCACTGGGAAGATGTTCACCTTGCGAGCGGCAGTGATGTGGACGATATATGATTTTCCCGCTTATGCAATGATTTCCGGTTGGAGTACAAAGGGTTATATGGCATGCCCAGTCTGCAAGGAGGACGTAACATCTGGTTGGCATGCCGGAAAGGTATGTTATATGGGTCATCGTAGATGGTTATCGTGGGATCACGAGTGGCGTACGAACAATACATCTTTCAATGGCAACACAGAGACCCGCATCAGACCTAGAGAATGGTCGGGAGATGACATTCTGGCTAAGTTGAAGAGTATAGAATTTGGTCCATATGGCAAAGGTGTTACTGGGCCCAGACCAGCTTCGTATCATAACTGGACGCATAAGAGTATTTTGTTTGAACTCCCGTACTGGTCCAAGTTAAAGCTTAGACACAACCTCGATGTGATGCATATTGATAAGAATGTATGTGATACATTGGTGGGGATAACTCTAGACATTGAAGGGAAATCGAAGGACGCGATAAAAGCTCGACTAGATTTGGAACGAATGGGCGTGAGGCGACCCTTGTGGATGAAGAAAGTCGGCGGTGTACTCAGAAAGGGTCATCTGTTTTTCACTGTGAAACCGGAGGGGAAGAAACAATTTTTCAAGTTTCTTTCTTCCGTACAATTTCCAGATGTGTATGCTTCAAATATCTCGCGTTGCGTGAACGTGGAGACAAATCAATTTTCGGGATTAAAGAGCCATGATTGTCATGTGCTAATCCAACGCCTTCTCCCAGTTGGTATTCGAAGTCTGTTGCCTTCTGATGTGGTTAACCCGATAGTGAAGTTGTCCAGATTTTTCGCACAGTTGACTGCAAGGTCGTTGTGTGTGTCAGATGTAAAAAGGTGCGGAGATGAAATTGTACACATCCTTTGCAAGTTCGAGCAGATTTTTATGTCAGCTTTTTTTACTAGTATAATTCACGTGATGATACATTTGGCGGATGAGGCGTTGCTTGGTGGACCAGTCAACTATCGGTGGATGTATCCAATAGAAAGGTAACGTCGACCCATGGCCTTTGTATGATTCTTCATCATTTTATACATGTTTATTAATTACAACCATCGCTTTTCGATTTTGCAGGTTTTTTGGGAAGTTTAAAAAATTTGTGCGCAACAGGGCCAAGCCGGAAGGATCCATTGTGGAGGCATGGATCACATATGAGTCGCTCACTTTTTGTGCAATGTATCTAACTGATGTTGAGACGACTTTCAATCGTCCCCAACGCAACAACGATGGTGGTGTTAGGAAAGAAAAACTTTTGGTGTTTGCACAAACTGCACGTCCGTTTGGCTCGTCACCAAAAGGCGAATCATTTTCTAAAAAGGACATGGAGGTAGCGCATTGGTTCATACTCAACAATTGTGACGAGATTGGGCCGCTTCTGGATGAGCATGAACAGTTGATTAGCAGTTCATATCCTTCAAATTTACATGCCGAGAAACACCGTGCATTGTTTCCTCGGTTGTGTGAACATGTAAGTTTTGTACTCTTTGGTTTCTTCACATTTTAGGTTTTTTGTCATTGTCTTCATATGTTCTTGAACTAACAAGATTATAAATTTTTGTACATATTCAACTAGGTTTTGAAATTGAAGGAAGAGAATTCGTCGTCATACACCGAAGAATTATATAACTTAGTGGTCGGACTGTTTCGCGTTGAATTGTACTCTGGGTGTCATGTGAACGGCGTTAAGTTTGTGGGTGCTCAGCGTGATGACAACTTGTTAAGTCAAAGTAGTGGGGTCTTCGTCCCGAGCGGTGGCAACAATGCCAATATTGACTTTTATGGCAAACTAACAAGTGTTGTACAAGTGCTTTACAAAGACAGATGCCAAGTGATTTTGTTTAAGTGTCATTGGTTTGATACAAATCCAAACAGGCACGAGAGTATTAAGCGAGAAGAAGGGTTAGTATCAGTGAACACTAACACACGTTGGTACGATGAAGACCCTTACATTTTAGCAACTATGGCGAAACAAATCTTCTATCTTGATGACCCGAAGGCGGGGAATGGTTGGAAAGTTGTTCAAAAAATCCATCACAGAAACATATATGATATTCCTGACGAAGATAATAATGAAGACGACAGCGTCGCTGACCAACAGCTTTCATCTTCGATAGATTTTGGTTTGGCAACACCGTTGGATACAAATGTAATCCAAGAACCGCTTGAGGTAGCTGGAATGCCTGAAATCGAAATACCGATTGATTCAATTACAATTGACCTCGGTGATCTGAGACGCTACAATCCACATGACCCCGCACAGACCGAGGACAGTGATGATGAGGAATCATATGCAAGCAGCGAATCTGAACTACCAAGCGAAAGTGATGAAAGTGACGACGACGATGTGTATTGTATTTCTGATTCAGACTAAGTTCGGAAGTGCTGAAATTGTATTTCAATAAACATTGAAACATACATTGAAGTTGTAACTTGTAACGTTGTCAGATTATTAAGAAGAGACATTGAAACATAAATTATACCTTCATTTACCAAGGAAAAAAAAACCTGATTTGTAATTACAGGGAAGATGATTACATATATATCTTAGGCGACAAATAACAGTTCGTCGCCCCAAATGTTAAAAATAATTACTTCATTTAAAAAAAATTTAAAAATTGTTTTGTAAAAAATTGCAAATGTATCTTAGGCGACGAATATAAGTTCGTCGCCCAAAGTCGCTTAAGGCAACCAATAATTCTTCGTCGTGCAAACTATTCGTCGCCCAAACTGTTAATAATACTTTTTAAACCTGTCAATATTTGGGGTAGAATTTTTAAGGGTTTGGCCGACGAATGAGTGTTTGTCGCCTTAACCTAAGAATTAATTTACACTAAAAAATCTCGTAATAAGTAATTGAATAGGGGGGAAATTTTGTAAAAAATATACAAACGCTCGTAACGAGAAGGCCTACAACTTTCGTTTACGTGTCATCTCCAAAATCGAACACTAGAAACCATGAAGCCTATATTATTTTTAAACCGTTGATTAACGTTTACGTTTACGCTCGGTTATTATATCTGTAATTTGTTTTTTTCATGCCGGTTCTTTTTCGAAAACATGATCTTTTACTAAATCTAATAAGATGAACGGTTCAGATCGTTTATATTATGTCCCCATCTTTATATTGTAGTCAAATTTGTATAAGACGTTATATAGTTTATAGAAACTATATAACATCATCACACTTTTCAATAAAATGTTAATATGGGGACATTCTATGAACGATCGGAACCGTTCATCTTATTACATTCAGTAAAAGATCATGTTTTCAAAAAAGAATCGGGATGAAAAAAAAACTATGGACATAAAAACTGAGTGTAAATGTAAACGTTGATCGACGGTTAAAAACGAATATAGCCTTCATGGTTTCTAGTGTTCATCTTTTGGAGATGACATCTTAACGGAAGTTGTACACCTTTTCGTTACGAGCGTTTTTGTATTTTTTTTTATAGATTTTTCCCACTTCTCAATTACTTATTATGATTTTTCCCACTGTAAGTTAACTTTTCGTACTACTGTTAATTTGTAAACACACATACATTTTTATTTCTTTAAATCTGAACCGTTAAATATGTAGACATTTTCTTCAAGATCATTCTGTACAAACATTACTTCAATACGAAATGAATAAGTCATTATTTAGGAGATCAGAATAACAACGGCGGACGATAAATTTCTTATATTTAAGCGACCAAAAACAGATTCATCGCCTCAATTGGTTTTGAGCGACGAATTATTCGTCGCCTAAACCTTGAAATTGGCTCCGCTGCCAAAATTTTGGCTGATTTTGAAAATTTTGAATGAACGTTTGGGCGACGAATTTTTGGGGTTGGAGCGACGAAACTGGTTCGTCCCCCAAAGGCCTCTAGTTTAATTGCACCCCGTGCTGTTTCTTTTTTCTTTCTTCTTCTTTCTTCCTCCCTCCATCTGCAAATTCAAAATTGACCCAGCCACCAGCTCAGACACACACTATCGAACCTCAGCCACGAGCTCTCTCTGCGGTTCTTCTTCCATCTCTCTCTCTCTCTCCGTTTCCCATCCAAAAGAACAAGGTATAATTTATCTCCCGATAACCTCTTTGATTTTTTCCTTTTGATTTCGTGAACTATTAATCTGTGATTGTTGTTTTTGATTGCGTGAGAGTTTGTGTTGTTCGATCCGAGCTCAAGTTTTGACGTTTCTGGATCGAGTTTTGTGTTTGTATTTGAAATCGGTACAGATCTGTGGCTTGCAGAGGTTTTTTTTTTTGTATTAATTTGTTGGGGCTAATTCTTGCATTTTTGGGATACTAATTATTGCATTAGTTAATTAAGGTTCTGGGTTTTCATCTAATTTCATGTACGTGATTGCACAAACTGATATTTTGTCAGTTTTTTTTTTTTCGATTTGATGAAACTTCTACAATTTGATGAAACTTCTGTGATGTTAATTGCTGCAATTTCTGCAATTGGATGAATATGTGATGTGCCTCGATTTTCTTCTGCATTTTCTTCAATTTCTGCAATTTGATGAAGCTGTGATGGTAATTTCTGGATATGCACAATAATGTGCTGTGTGTGTGTGCGCGCGCGTGCAGTGTGTGCGTGCGTGCAGTGTGTGTGTGTGTGTGCAGTTTGAGCCTGATTTTATTAACTCCCAATTGTATATTTAGTTTTGATGTCTGTGTAATTTTGTTTGCTTCAATTTCATTTGGGGTGGACTGGCTATATTCATTTGGGAATGTTAGCAAAACTACAGTCACGAGCAAGAAAGCCGCTATTTTTGGATGCAATTTTTTGTTTTAATTTGTTCAAAGAAAAACAAAATAATAGCAGCAAACTAATAAGTTTGGTTCACAGCAATGTCTGTCTCCTCCTTGAGTATTCTAGCTTTTCTGCCACACGTGTGAGGAATATATGGTATCAGTTAGGGGGTGCATGGGCTTTTGTAGATACACACGTGTGCATATGTCAATGCATTTGTTTGTTGCTCTAGACAGGTGGGGTGATGAGAGAGGTGAAATTTTATTCAGTGTACGTGCGATCAGGTGATAAGGTTTGATGAATAGTGTTCTGCTTCTGCCTCAAAATATGCAGAAAGAAAATGATACATCCATGGAATTTGCAGGTGGCATTGCTTCTTGCTGCTACAACTTTAATATTCATTTTCTTGCTTATTTTCAGTCCAATTGATTTGAGAGAGAGAGAGAGAGATATTTATCTCTCTGCATGATGTGAGCCCATCAAAGTTTAAATTATATCTTGTTTTTCTTAATGATTGAGGGGGAACCTCTCTATATCGTGATACCAATGGCTGAGCAAACAAAGGGGCAATGTGAAGGCCACTAATTATATTTTTTTGGGCTTTTTTTCTTTCTAGCTTATTGATATTTACATCTCCAATTTGTTATTTTGCACTCCAAAATTAAAATTTATTATCACCTTAAAAAACGCTTTAGAAGAAGTGCAAGACGATAATTTGGAAGTGTAAATAACATATATATGTAACTTTTTTAAGAAAAAAAAAACACCTAATTAATTATATGGAGTAGCTGCAGTATATATATGTATATACTTGGTCTGATTTTGATCCTGTGAGAATTTGAACTTGTGGGACCTAATTGGTTCATTATATAAGCAACAGTTTGAAATGTGGTTTCTAATGGGAAGAAGAGCTAGTATAGTAGTACTGAATGAGATATGTGATCAGTTTTTGTGAGAGTATATAGAATGTATACGGAAATCTCACTAAATTAATGCACTTAGTTTGGCAAAATGATTTTGATCAAAGGTTAGAAAGGAGATCGTGCAGTTGAATAACTTATTCTTAGATATAGTCCTAGTGCAGCTCAATGTTTATTTACAATTTATTTAATATGCATATGTCCTTTTATTTAACAATTTGTAACTGGCTGAATTTACATATGTCGGGTTTGATTTCTACATGCCGCCGCTCTAGTCCTAATCCAGCTCCATCACAGTCGGCCGCTCAGGATGTCTCCAAGTCGCCTGTCTCGTCCACTGCCTCGGTGACGTTTCCTGTACTGAGTGCTCGTCGGGCTCACTGGCGACAACGTCCCGAGGACCAATGCCCTTAGGCACCCGGGAGTTCCACAGTCGACGGCGAGGGCTCGCAAACAAGTAATATACCCTTACCCCTAATATTTTTCATTTTTGTTCGATTGTTTAATACCGTCTAGTTCATTTCTTGATTGCATGTTCAAACATTTGCTACGATTGTCAAATATGTTGGAAATTTTGTGTGGATGTGGATATGTTGGAATTGTCAATTTTAAGGATAGTTGGAATTGTTAAATATGTTGGAAATGTTGTGTGGATATGGATATGTTGGAATATGTTGGAATTGTCAAATTTAAGGATAGTTGGAATTGTCATATATGTTGGAATATGTTGAAATTTAAGGATATGTTGGAATATGTTGGAATTGTCAAATATGTTGGATATGTTGGAATTGTGTGGATGTGGATATGTTAGATTTATTATTTGCAGGTTATGCGAAATGTTAGACTTTTAGGGGAGGTTCTGCCGAATTTTGTGTAGAGTTTTAAAATGACGTTTTAACCCTGGTGGATTTCTTCTTTGGTTTGGCAAGGAATAAAAAGACCCGGGGCCCTTGCAAAGGGTTGAAGTCTGCGGGGATCACACGGGCGACTAATGAAAAGATCGTCATCACCTTTTCTGAAGATCACCAGGGTTCTGTCACATCTGACCAGCACAGCACCCTGGCTCAAACGAAGGCGGCGATGTGGGACGAGCTGTCGGTGAGTGTATTCCATACTTTCTACTACTTTTTTTAATTAAGTCCAATATTTTGTATATTTTAATAATATTGTTTTATATTTGCAGGTCAACTTTAATACTACGGACCTTGATGCCAAACGGACATACTACATAGAAAGGCTCTTCAAAGATCGGTACAAAGAATGGAAGGCCGACCTCCACAAAGTTTTCAAGTCGTATCCAGACGCGTAGACTGCTTTAGCCCGAGGATGCCCTACGGAGTTGGTGGAGCGGTCTGATGATTGGGAGTGGTTATGTAACCACTTTCAATCTCCTACTTTTTTGGTAAGTTTACACATTTATTTTATCATTTTACTCAACAATTAATATACGCACTAACAAATTTTGGGTTCAATAGAGACATTCTCAAGCCAATTAGCTAAACGACGAGACATTCAATAGAGACATTCAATAGGTCGAAAAAGATAATTCTCCACCACTCCGGCTCGAAGCGCTTTTCCTATAGATTGGCTGAACGACGAGAGGTAAAACTTTACATTTTTTATTTTAATATATTTTAATATTTATGAATTTTAAATTTTAACCCTTTTTTTTTTTTAGAAAGGTGCAAAGTTTCCAGAGATTGACATGTTTGAGGAAGTTTATGTCCGCCCCGATGATGAGACGGCTCATCAGCTCCATGTAAGTTTATTTAATTACCTGTTACTTTTCTTCCTTTTATAATTATTATAAATAATAATATATTTTTTTCTTATTACGGGCCACTATGGTGGAGAAGAGCAATGCTCTTCTCGAATAAGTGGTATCACAGCTTCCCCCCGAGACTCCTATCGAGGACGTCACTCCAAATGAGGATGCTGGTCTTCGTATACTCACGGAGACGCTAGACCAGACCCTTGGTCGTAGGCCTGGTAGGGTTTACCGAGGGATGGGGAAAGCGCGACTCCGAGAGAAGGGTGCCTCATCTTCTAACAACAATTCGGAAGAGGTCACCTCGTTGAAGGCACAAGTTCAAGACCTGGAGCAGAAGCTCGCGTCTCAGGAAAGCCAGCTCGAGTCTCAAGAAAGCAGTTTCGCGTCTCAGGAAAGCCAGCTTGCGGTTCAGAACGCTCGGATGAGCCAAATCTTAGGCGCCCTCCAATTGTCCGGCATTCCATTAAATATGCTATCATCTGATTCCCAGCCCCCCCACTAGTTACTTCGTTTTAGGATTTTCATTTCTTTTTATTATTAAATATTTTGTACGTACATTTCTTTATATAATCTAATTTGTTTTTTTACATTGTTTATTATATTGTCTTTTAAATACCAATTAATTAAAAAAAAATTTAAATTTTAAAAAATTTAAAAAATTAAAAATTAAAAAATTAAAAAATAAATACTTTGGGTGACGAAACAACAACTGTAGCCTAAACCCTAAGGCGATGAAATTTTTTCGTCGCTTAAAGTATGACAATAACTTAGGGCGACGAATTGTTTTCGTCACCTAAAAACTTAGGGTGACGAAATATTTTTGTCGCTTAAAGTGTAACAATAACTTAGGGCGATGAACACATTTCGTCACCTTATATTTTGCCCAACAAAATATATTTGTCGCCTGAACTCTATTGCCACGCATATTTTCGTCGCCAGAAATCGTCACTCGAATGTGAATTGGGCAACGAATGTATTTCCTTCGTCGCCCAAATGGTTGGTCGACGGACTTTGAGCAACGAATAGTGAGTGACGAATAGTGGGCGACGAATTATTGGTCGCCCAAATGTTTAGGCGACGAAAGGCTACCTTGGGCGACGAAATTTTTTTTGTCGCCCAGGTACCATTTTGTACTAGTGAAGATATTTGATTATAAGAATAACGCTGCTAATTAGAACAATATAAAAGACATATGGTTATTCTGGTTATAAGACATCTGGTAAAAAGAATTATATCTTTGACTTTGTATCAAAAAGAACTACAACAAACAAATGAAAATATTTGACCCAAAAATTAGAGACAGATAAAAGAATATCTCCAATTGGAAAATGATTTACATAGAACAGATTCACAGTTACGTTGCGTCCTGTATCCAATAATATATTTCCAAGTACAATTTTTTTTTTCCACATGGCAATGTATTTGTCATTCCCCGGAGTTGGCGGAAAAGAAATAAAATAAACCCCGCGCCCGGCGTGCGAGTAAGATAAAAAAAAACAAAGAAAATAATGAAATACTCTTATTTTACATCACAAAAGTTCTCTAGACTTCCAAAGAAATTCGACTACCTTTCAAGTCTTCTGATTCAACACTTGTCAATAATTCATTAGAGGTGAGCTACTAGCTTAGTAGGGCAATAACCACAATGCAATGTAACACAACGTAAGCAATATGATGCATGAATATAATGTTTCCTCTTCATCCTAATTTTGTTAACCCAGTTAACAAATAATCTCATTTCTTTTCATTAGTCATCTTGTCAAACTCTCAGTCCCAAACCCGAAACCCGAATAGATCGTTTTGTCGGACCTAACCGAAAGGGCTCCACTCCCTTATTTGTGCACTTTGGGCTGAACATAGATCTTGGTGCCCCGAGAGTGGACTCAACTACTTTTAGTTTCATATTTTCATAAATCACATACTTTCCCGATTTGGGACTCCAACAAATGATCATGCAATGATCATCGTTATTCAATTCCATTGATACTTTCCCAATGATTCCACAATGCATGAAATAGATATCATTCATGATAATTATAAACGAAAATCAACATGACATTCCAAACAAACAATAATATTCAAGAATCAAAGATATACTCATAAACACATGAATCATGTTGATCAAATAGTCATACAATTTCACCAAATAACACATATCAAATATCACATGTATAAAGCCAAGTAATATATAAGGGTTCCCCGAGAATTTCCCCTACCTCGATTCCAAAGCTTAGCTTGCTTCAACAATTCACCAAATCACCGTCACAGTGTGTCAATGTCTTTTTCTTGAGTAACTGGAGTTCCTAGTCGAACAAAATACAAACGGTTACTATATAATCCTTATATATAGTAACTAGGTTATATTCCTTTTTATTTTATAGTTAGGGTCCAATACTTTTCTTGTAGTTCAATTTGGTACCCTACTATATTGTACTTACACTCTTGTCCTAAACAATTTCTGAGTTTACAAAATACCCATGAACTTTTGGGTAATTAGACTTTGATCCCTTAACTTTCTGAAAATTACAAAATGGCTCAAAACAGAAACTATTTTCATAGTTAGGTCCCTAGTATGAAACCAACTAGTTCCAGCCTTGTTTTTCCAGAAATTCTACTTTAACTTTGAAGCCAAAACACAATCTATCAATAGTACAAACTCATCTATTCCATACAAGCTTCCACTGAAGTCCAAATTAGATGAAATTCGAATCAAACATCAAACTCCTCATAATCTCATCATAATCAAATATGTAAAGAACTCCCAGCAATCTGATTGTATGAAATCTTTACCTTAATGCCTCAGAATTAGTTCTACAGCCTTCAGTTAAGCTCCAAGACCTTAAATCCTCCAAGAACAAACTTAAACTCGAAGAATTGAGCTTAATTAGTCAACAACCCCAATCTGAACGAATTTTAGAAAACTTAATAACAGACCTTTAATCTTACCTAAGAATGTTGGGCTCGATTCACTGAGCATGTAGGCGAAAACCGTTCATCAATCAGATTCCCGGATTAAAACTTACGAATTTAGAAAGATTAATGGAATTTTTCCCTTCTTTGTTTTTCTCTGCAGCAACTGAACGAGGAAGAAGAGAGCTGGGATTAATCCCATGCTGCCTCACCGCTTCCTTTTAGTGGTCCAATAGGTGCATGACACATGGCACCGCTTTAATCCATCTCAATCTCTTCTAAAATCACTTAAAAATACACTCGAACTCCCAAAATTAATCTGAAGAATGTTACGAACTCATAATGATCTTTACTTTCATCTTATGATGTCCAAATCATTATATGACCTCAATAAAATTTCACTTATTTTTTCTTCATTCTCCAAAAGTTGTATCAACACTTTCTCAGCACTTTAAAATTCCAGGATCTCACAGCATTATTGGATTGAGATGTCATGTGGCGGTGAATCCGTTTCATATAAGTTACTTTCCTCCAATTGAGGGTAAACGGTAGTAACATTTTAAACGGCATGTCGTCTATTAGGGCACTGATGATGTGAGCCTGCGGTGTCCACATTCCAGAATAACCCGAGTTTTGTTTAATATTTTCGAAATGGCCCCGCCCCAATCTAGCTGTCAGCTGGCTGCCCTGCCTCTCGGAATTGCTTTCTCCTTCATTCAACATTGTCCTGCAGAGCCCCAAGGTACGTGCTTTCATACCATCACGATTCCGATCATGGCTTTTCAAATCTGGGTTTTATTTGGTTCCCGAGAAAATGGTGAATAACACAAGAAAATAACAAGCTTTCTGGAAATTACAATCCCTATTGTGCAACCCAATCTTGAGCTATTTAATTATGTCCCAGTTGAGATTTATGTTTTCGCACCTTACAATCAGAAAATTTGAATAAAAAATTGCATAAATTGCCTCTGTTTTCTTGCATTTTCTCGGCTGCCAAACAAACCATGAAGGTTGTAGGGTTATTGGAATATGATTTTTGTTTGTGCTTAACGTTTTGCAAACTGAATTTCTAAGCGGATTCTGTCCGTAGTTATTCGACAATTTTTTTGTGTTAATTTTTGTGTTTTGGGTATTTTGTGTGGAATGCCAGGGAGAAGAAATGAGAACTAGATGGACACTTTTTTGAGGTTATATTGAAGACAATGCTGTAACCCTTTTCACTGTTTCGGTTAAGTTTTGGTTAGTGAAATTCAAAAGAAAATTTTGTAGCTTTTATGTATGATTAGTTCGTACGGTAGGAAAAGACAGTTTCTTGCTTGAGATTAATGGTTTCATGGCCACAAGTTCTTGAATTATGTTTGAGGTGTCGATTGATCTTAGAAATGGGTTAGCTGGCGTAGCTGAAAATACTGTATGGGTTGTTCTGTGTTTGAATCGAAGGATTATGGGTTTGAGATGTTAGAGGGTAAGTCAAAAATTAGGTATGTTATGGATGAACTAAGTTCTAGAGAAAGTGATCTGGATTTTGACTTGGAAAGTGGTGAGACTGAAAGCTCCAGTGAAGAAGAAGGAAATGAAGAGTCGATTTCAGATGGTAAACGTCCCAAGAAAACAATGGCTAGGGCAAGGAGTGGATACTTGTATGTTGATGGATCAATAGCAGCTAGTGATGAGCTAAGCACAAGCAAGAATGTTTCGAGTATTGGTGCGACTAAGGATATGTTAGCTAGTAGCACGGGGAAAATGGCAGAAGGAGGAATCGAGAATAGAATGGTCGATAAACAGAAAAAGAAAATCCCTAAGAAGCATCCCAAACCACCTCGGCCTCCTACAGGGCCATCATTACATGCAGCCGATATAGAATTTGTCAACGAAATTTCAAAGCGTGCAAGGTTGCGGCGTGCAAGGAGAGAAAGAATGAGTGCATTGAAGAGAATGAAAGCTGATAAAACCTCATCGTCGAAGATCAACTTTTTGGCAATGGTCATAACCACTATCTTCTTCGTTGTGATAATCTTTCAAGGTAATGCTGTCTCTGCTCGTGGTTACTACTTGTTTTGATTTTTTTATGTTACTTCTTGGGCTGACATATTTCCATGACATTAAAAGGTCTAAATTTTGTACTTAAGCTGAGTAAATTCTATTTACTTTTTAGCCATGGAAGGTTTTTCTATATCACCACTATCGATATACTTTTGTTACTTTTTTTATCCAAAGAAGACCATAATTAGAAATTACTATAGTTTGGTATGAGCACTCTGTTTACTTTTCTCAGCGACAAGATTTGTCATTTTTTTCTTCAATAACATTTTCTCCTATTTTGGATGGCTTCAGAGCTAAAAATCCCATTTTACTCATTTCGTAATATTTCTTTTCGGGTTTCAATTATGCAAGTTCTTGAAATGTCTAGTACTTAAACCGCAAAGTAATTCTCATCTTTCGGATCCAATATACCACTTGCGAGTATTTTGTTCATGAATTTCAGTATGTCAGTAGACATATTATAAAATATCATACCAGAAAGTAGCAGTAGCATCACTAATAGGGAGATAAGATGATAGCCAACTACTTGTGGGATAGTAGGGCTGCTGGTAGATTTGTGCCATTACAAAAGTTCCCTTTGTTGAATCCAGTTTCTTTTCGTTTGTAATACATGCCTGCAATTTAACAAGTATGGCACATTTTCATGTATGTTTATCGTTGACTTTCAGGAATCTTGGGTTCTCGTGCATGATCTACGTTTTCATAAATCCCACAGTATAGACAACCCCATCCACGAGTGCAACTCATAGGCTGGCTCTGTCTTTCCATGGTAAAATTCTTTTTCCTTTCCAAATTCTGATGTAGAATCTGAATACCGTCTTCAGCTTATTTTCGCACCGTTTGATTTAACTGGGAAGATCTTTCGTTATATCTTGCAGGCACATTTATCATAGCTACAATTTCCTTAGTCGTGGTCTCTCACCAACTCTAGTAAATTGGCTTGAACTTTGAACAGATTCAGCGTTTATAAATTGGGGTTGGGGGGGTTGTTGTATTGTATATGGAGTTTGATGGACTTTGCTTGACTCAAATCCATTTGTATTCAACATAGACTTTTATAGAGTCAATAAAAGTCACCATGTATTGAATAAAGACTTTTTCTGAGTTCTAAAAAGTCTATAAAAATATCGTAGTATTCAATTATTACTTTTTGCGAGTCTACAAAAGTCTAGGTGTATTCAAAAGTTCATTAATTTTAAAGGATTTTTAAAAGTTATGGACTTTCATAGACTTTGAGGCTTTTTATGGTATTTTTTTGTCATGGCAAATCCAACATTTTCCCCTAAGATTTTGATAGACTTTTTTTCTCACTTGTCAAATGATATACTCTACCATCCAACATAATGAAGATCACTATTTTCACTTCCACTAACCATGTGATCACCATCACTTTAACCTCCACTACCCTATTGCTGACATTGTCACCATCATAACCACTGATACTGCAACCACCACCATTATATCACTTTTTCTACCACCACACCTTGTCATACCAATCGTCACTGTACAAAACCTCCTACGCTGATCACCATCACCACCACCCCAACACCACATTAGAAACACACGACTTACAATAATTTGGAATAAAAAAAATATAATGCTCATAAGTTAAGAATTCTTTCACACGTCTAACAATTTTGGTCATAGCAGAAAAAATAAAATTGCATCAGTGTACCCTTATTACTTACTCCTAATTGGTTTCTCAAGTAAAAAATTTTAAAAAAATATTATTACAAAGTCTGGTAAATTCTTTTAAATTCTTCAAAATTCTAGCATTAAACTCTAAAAAATTTGTAGAAGTCTACCATAAAAAAGTCTGTGGATTTCATGGAGTTTCTAATAGTCAATAAAAGTCTACAAAATCTATCACATAAAAAAATCTAGACAAAAGTCTATATAAATCTGAATACAATACACCCCCCTAAGTTTATTTCTAAATAAAATTATTGTTTTAAAAAATAATAAAATAAAACTAGTAAATGGTGAGTTTGCAACCAATTTATTTCTTCACCCACTTAATATAAATATATTGTTGTATATAAAAAACGAAGAAGCTAGATTTAGTAAGAAATAAATTCAAAACCATTGATGGAAGGGATATAATTAGAAATAAAGAAAAATTAATTGTATTTCTCATCTCATCAGAGTCTAATAGCCATTGTATTTCTCTCCCTCCCCGCCCTTTCTCTCTATTTTCTCTCAAACACCTCAAGTTCTCAGCATAGATGCCTCCTCTCCTCTCGTTTCAAACACAGAAGAGGGAGCTAGGTTTACAATTAATTCCTTAATTAATGGTTTCATCGCATCTTGGCTATGATCCTAAATCTAACGATTACAAAGTCATTAGCATCGGTTTTTCTGGTTCGATACTAGACGATGTTGGGTTAATTGCACTAATACGTCAAAAAGTTTATTGTGTATTTACAAAACTCCCTCGAGAAATAACTTTCACAGCTTAGTCACCACCTATATTGAAAAAACAAATTCACATTAAGCAATTACAGCAAGTGGTCTAGGGAATATGCTAGAATTTCAAGTTAGGTATGCTCATTGGTCTTGGATTCGAAACACGAACCTGGCAAAAACACAAGTAATTCCCTAGTTGAAAGCTTTGGAAGGACGTATGTCATTTGACTGTGGCCAGGGGCGGGTTAAAATGCATTTAGCCTTTTTGGGTCCCATTGGGGATTAGTCCTACCCTTCAGGGTATGAGATTCCTCAGAGTTCGACAAAAAAAAAATCATATTGTTTTGTTTTTGGAATACATATGATATTATCTACACTAAGGGATAGAAAAGTGGGTTGAACCTCACAATGAGCTAGACATAATAATTTGGTTCAAATTCTCCCTTAGTGAGAATCGACCTAAGACCTTTCACTTACAAGTGAAGAGGAATACCACTACACCGTAGTAGGGGTGCAACTCGGGCGGGTTAGATGGATAACACACCCTAACCCAACATTCCTAATTCGGGGTTGGGTTGGGTCCGGGTTCATACGGGTTTATTGGGGTTCGAGTTTAAATTAGGTTTGGGCTTACTCAAGTTGGGTTCGGGTTTGCTCAACTTTATCAAATTCAATCTTGTATAACGGGTTAACTATACTAGCACCCCTGAGGTTTATCGAGTTTTCACAAAACTCCTTCACGTTTGAGACATTGCACTAACACCGCCTCAAGTTTTAATTCACTTTCAAATAACCCCTTGAGTAAAAAATCTGATAAGAAATAGACAACTTTACCCTTATTAATTACTTGAAACTAATAAATTAAAGCTTTATAATTATATAAAAAAAATTATCAACATTAAACACTTAAAAAAAAAAAGGACAAGAAGACCATTTTTCCAACTTCTCTTCAGCGACTTGCCGACCCCTCCTCCAACTACATTGTATTCTATACCTCTTACCACCCAATCTCGAGACGACGTCGTTCTCCACCTCCATGACCATGTCCCCTACCGCAGCAAGTACTTCGTCTCCTTTTTTATTCAACTAATGGCAGCAACCCCACTCCCAATACGACACTGATCGCAATATCAACCCGAGGGTTCCGATATTGTAATTTTAATTCTACTTTTGATTCCTCAGGGTTTTGATATTGTAATTTTAATTCTACTTTTGATTCCTCAGGGCTGTCCCAAGATGATAAACCTCTAAGTTATCGTCCTAATTTTTTATTTGAGTGGATACAAAGCCAAATATCTTCTTCTCAATCGTTCATAGCCATAAATTGTCATTGTCATTATCCGTGAAAATTGAATCCAAATTGAATCTTGAATTCGATTTATTAAAACCTACACAAAAACCGTAGAGGCATCAAATCCATCTCCCGCACTGGCGGAAACCAAATTAATGGGCTTGGTGAGATCAACGACTATGTCGTCTCTCTAGCTGACATTTTGGATTTTAATTTTTGTTTCTTAATATTTAATGTTTTAATTTGATATGTTTTTTGTATATATTTATAAAGATTTTCATATTCAACAAAAAACTGAGCTTTTCTTTAGTGTAATGTCTTAAACGTGAGGGGGTTTTGTGAAAAAACTCGATAAACCTCAAGGTTGTTCAAAGGTTCATTATCTTCCTCCTTCCCTTCTTAAAGAGACGAAACCTTTGGATCTAAAGGTGGATCCTGATGAATTATTTCCAACAAAAAAGAGTCTGGGACTCCCTTGAGTGGTCTTTGCTCAGGAACTGGATGACGGATTGGCTTCGGTACGTCCATTGGTACTGGAGTGTCGCGAATTCACTGGATGTTTCCTTAAGTGACTTCTTTTCTGCATCAGTCTATGAGAAAGAATGGAGGATCAGACGCCAATCGAGTGAGCTCATTCGCTTTGGTCTTACATGCAAGATCTATGATTTGGTAGCGGAGAAAGGTGTAGGTTGGAGCCCTCCATGTCTTCAAGAACACCTCCCTGGATTGCGGGGATGGTTACTAGAAGGAGTCTCTGACATGGATTTCTTGGTCGAGCATGATGGTTTAACCCAACCTAGGGCTTTGAAAGGGATCATCATAAGACTTTAGGAGCACCTGGGGGAAGAACTACCCTTAAGATAAGCAATTCTTAATTTGTAATTACCCTTCTTATAACACATTATTTTATAATATGAATTTCAAATTTTAAACCAAATAACGTCAAAATTATTTAAAATTCAATTTTACACATCATCATCCATACAAAAGATAAACCAAATTGCGTGGGACGTATTTCTAAAGTTTCAACCATGCAAAGTTGAAATTAAATTACAAGACAATACCAAAGTTTTAACAAAAAAAAATGTAAAAGCAACACCATCATTCATTATTCAAATGAAAATCAAATAACGAACTTCAAGCATAGCCCTCCCAAATTTGTACCTAGCTTATATATTATGAAGTGTGATGGGTAATATCTAAATGAGCAATTCGGGCTAGAAATCGGGTTGGATTTGGGTTGATATGAGCAGGCAAAGCATTAACCCAACTCAACCCAATAAATAATTGAGTTGAGGCCGAGTTGGATTTGGGTGGGTTTTTACTTCATTTTAACCCTTCCGATTGAGATTGAAATCGGGTTGGGCATGAACGGATTCGAGTTGACACAATCCAAGTTGCACCCCTACATTGCAGTACTAAGTGGCAAAAAAAAAAAAAAAAATCATATTAAGCATTACAAAAAACAAAAGACACCCTAGTATTTCTTCCCCTTCCATTTTTTTCTTCCTTTCATTGTCGGCAACACAAACCCTAGCAGCTAGCATCCATTTTGACATTTCTCTTTACCTAATTCCTGAAGCCATCCTAAAATCTTGCTTCTCCCTAGTCCCCCTCCCCAAAATAATGCCATGTGATTTATAAATTTCTATTTTTAAGAAGGCTTTGGGAGTCGTTCAAAAATTGGATTATCTCCTATATATTACTCAAACCTTCCAAAATTGGTTGAACCAGTACGAGTTGATTACTCCTTAATTACTCCTTAACTAGTTAAAAATCACTCTTTCCTCTTTTATATGTTTTTGATGAGAAGAACGAATCACGCCTCAAACTACGGAGCCAAGTCCATTTTTTCCCCCTAAAAATATACAGCTTGCTTAACCTAAATCAGTCTTGGTCTCTTCCAGTACTCTTGGTCATCTTCATTCAGTCACTGAAACCCTAATTAGTTGTCATGGAAAATAACCAATATACGATGGTGGAGGTGGACGACGTGGAGAAACAGTCGTATTCGGTGTGGGCCATTCCGCCGGATGACTCGTCCGGCAGGATCAAGAAGCTGATGGAGAGCCTCCGGGCGGAGTTTAGCGGGCCCCAGATCGAGCCCCACATCCTCGTTGTGGGGTCCATACGTAGGATGCATAAAGATGCTCCCAAGACGTTTAGGTCTGCCAACAGTCTTATCCCATGCATTCGTTTGTTTGTAAAGTTGATGGGGTGGCGACCAGGAGTTCTTAGAGCATCTCCACCCATTGGTGGAGGGCAAGGGCAAGGGCAGTGATTGCCCTCCGTGAACAGTGCTTGCCTTTGTGCAACTCCACCCGTTCGTGGAGGGCAAGGGCAAGGGCAAGGATTTTTTTTTTTTTTTGGTTGGCCTTAAATATCCCACCGACAATTTTCACCGACAATTTCTTGTTCAAATATTTTTTTTGGTTGGCCTAAAATATCTCACCGACAATTTTCACCAACACACTCCACCGACAATTTCCACTTAAAATTTTTTTTTTTTGGTTGGCCATAAATATCCCACCGATAATTACACTCCACCGACAATTTTCACCTCAATTTCTCACACCAATCTATTGCATACTCCCCACTCAGCTCAAATCATATTTCTTTCAAAAATGTCTAACTGGAGGAGGTTCGAAGACAGTGATGAAGAACAAGAGCGAGAAGATGAAGAATGAAGAATGCAACAAGACCGCTTCCGAAGGCGGAGAAATCAATTAAACAAGAGTATGATTCAAGCGGTTGCAGCAATCGATGCAAGCAACCAACAAGCAAGTGGTTCACGACCCGGTCGTCGACCCAACATTAACCGAAAGAGGGGAGATCGAGGTGAGAATCTCTTAGAAGATTACTTTATCCCCAATTCTTTATACCCAGAAGGTTATTTTCGAACAAGATTTAGAATGCGACCACATTTGTTCAACAAAATCATGGTTGCTATTTCCAACCATGATAATTATTTTGTTCAAAAGAGGGACGATGCCAATGTTATGGGTCTTCTTCCTGAGCAAAAAATTACAGCGGCCTTGCGGATGCTTGCTTATGGTGCATCCGCAGACTCGATTGATGAGATATGTAGGATGGCAAAGTCCACTGTGCTTGAGGCCCTTGGTAGGTTCTGCTCAGCAATCGATGAGCTATACACCGCGGAGTACCTTCGTCGACCCACCCCAGCTGACCTCCAAAAGCTTCTTCAGAAAGGTGAGAGACGAGGATTTCCTAGCATGATTGGAAGTATTAACTGTATGCATTAGCAGTGGAAAAATTGCCCAACTGCATGGCAAGGAGCTTACAGGAATCGAAAAGGTACGAAGAGTATTATTTTGGAGGCGGTTGCATCATTTGATACATGGATTTGGCATGCACTCTTTGGTGTACCAGGAGCTCAAAATGACCTTAACGTTCTTGGTCAATCCCCTGTTTTCGACGACTTGTTAAGAGGAGAGTCGCCACAAATCACCTATGAAATCAACAACAGAGTTTACTCAGGAGCGTACTACCTAGCTGACGGAATTTATCCGAGGTGGAACACCTTCGTCAAAACTGCTCCAAATCCACTCTCACATAAGCAAAAGTATTTTGCAGCGATGCAAGAAGGGTATAGGAAGGACGTGGAGAGGTGTTTTGGTATCCTCCAAGCTCGTTGGGGTATTGTTAGAGGAGCTGCTCGCTTGTTTGATGATGGGGCGTTGCGAAGCATCATGATGACATGCATCATCTTACATAATATGATTGTGGAAGATGAGTATGATTATGACATGGAAGAACCCTTGGATGAAGACCCAATCAACAATTCAAGAACGAGAATTTATACAGCCCATGAAAATACTGATGAACCTGCCAATCACGACCCAATAGAAAGGGATCCACGTTACCACGAGATGGTCATTCAACGTTACAATACGATGCATTCGTCTTTCCTCCACAAAGAGCGTCAAAGGGATTTGATGGAGCACATATTTGGGCAAGGAAGGATGCTACTAATTAATGAAATTTTATTTTTTATGTTTTCACGTATGTTTTGTAAGTGTGTTTCAAGTATTTTTTGTCTTTAATGTTGGTGTGTTTATGTGTAATGTTGCATCATTTATTGTCTAATAAATTAAGTTTGGACTTTGTTTAAATTTGAACTTCAAATAATTTATTAAAAATAAACAAAGAAAACCATATTTATAAATAAATTCAAAAAAATTCAAAAAACCTTTTTTTTTTTATAAACCATATTGGGGGTATTTATTAAAAATAAAAATTTAATCTCGGATTAATCCTGGCAGTCGATTTAAAAAAAAATTTGATCCAACTCTTACCGTTGTGCCACGTGGCCAACGGTAACAAATTTTATTTTTTTTTACCGTTGGAAATCCAACGGTCCAGATTAAGTAGTCGTTGGAGATCCAACGGACAGAATCGTGCCACGTCACAGAGCTGTTGGCTCGGCTAGCGTCAACGGCTGCAAGTGGGGCCCACCGACAGTTTTTGTCGGCCACTCTCCCCCCACACACGTGTGAAGTCCAAGCGCCAGACAAAAATAAAAATTAAAACAGCTTGCTGACGTCAGCATGACGTCAGCCAGCCGAAGGCACCTGCTCGGGCTTGAGGTAGGGCTTGGTTGGGCCCACCTCTTGCCCTTGTCAATTTAGCCCGCTGGAGACAGTTTTTGGGTTGGTAGGGCAATTGCCCACTAATTGCTAGGGCAATTGGATGATGGGTGGACATGCTCTTATTACCAATGCGTTTTCCTCCACTTCCATCGATCTGAGGAGGTAAATTTTATTTTCCAGTTCTTTTAATTTTTTTCATTAACTTGTATTATAAATTATAATTACTATATGGATCATATTTTCTTTCTCAGTTCCAGGATGAAACTATGTCATGCAATGGATCGATATTACGGTTACTACAACGGTAAGTCCTTTGTAGTTTATGCAGTGGATATTTTCCATGAGAAGATGATGAGATTGTATGCTTATATATATATGGAGTTAATTACAAGGAAAAAAATAATGGTTATCTAATTACTGCAATTCAGTAATGGTTACTGCAATCGAGAGCTGATTGATTTATACACTTTACAGCTTTTACGCATGACAACTTCATATTAGGAAAAGATGGTTTACAATTAATTCCTTAATTAATGGTTTCATCGCCAAAATGTAGCCAAAAATATTTCCAAAGTTTAGCTTTGTGATGTTTAGAGGGTTGTAGCTGGGTAGGGAAAGTACAAGATTTGAACTATATAGCTAGAAATAAATTAGGGTTTGTTCAATGAGTAGCTCTGAACTAGTTCAACATATCATTCCTTAACATAAGGTATCATTCCATAACATAAGGCATGACATATGCTAAACTAATTAATGAAGTTTCCTGCCCTATTGGGTTCATAATTTCAATCACAATATCATTCATTCCCTAATTTTCTCTCTCTCGTCTCATCAGAGTCCAGCTACTTCTTATTGCTCTCTCTCTCTCTCACATCTCCTCCATATATCTCCTCTCTCATCTAAACATCCCTTCTCCCCATCGCCTTCCTCTCTCTCTACATCTAACATCTCCTCCATATCTCCTCTCTCATCTAAGCATCCCTTCTCCCCATCGCCTTCCTCTTATTCTGCTCCTCTTCCTAAGGACCAAGTAATTAGTTTTTTTTAACTGTCTTAGGTAATATTTTCAGAAAACTTAATTTTCATGCCTATTTTCTTAATCTCCATTTTCTTTTTGCCCAAAAAAATTCTCCATTTTTGTTTATTAACATTTCGTTTTTAGTTGACTTAGAATGTCATGACAGATTAAGTTTACTCTTTCTGTTCCTAATTATTATGTACAAAGGTTTTATGTTTTATATTTTCATATTAAAGCAATTTCATTACTTCGGTCCAGTTTGTTGTGAAACCTGATCAAATTTTTTGTTCACTATTATTGTCTATGTCTGTAATAGCTAGATCTATACGAAGCAGAGGTTGAAATGACAGGATTTTCCAAAATCCCAGAGGAAATGTTGGTGCAAAGCCTATCAAGTTTGCCTCCTAAAACTTTGATGCGATTCAAGTGCGTCTCTAAATGGTGGTCTGCTTTGATCAACAATCCCAAGTTCATAGCCAATCACCTCTCCAATTCCATGCACAAGGATCTCTCTACTTGCGTTATTATGAAGCGACAAGTCTGTAAGGACACCATCAAAAGCGAGACTGAAACAGTATTCTCATTACTTCATTTTTGCAATCATCGTAATGATAATGTTGATAATGATGGTGATGAACATAGCTTTCTTGCAAGTGTCAAGGAAATCATATTTCCTATTTCTATGAGTCTAAAAGCTAGAAGCGAATCACTTTATATTACAGGTCATTGTAATGGGATAATTTGTCTTGCTGATCGTAGTGATGATTGGCAAGCTAAACCTAGCGATGTGTTTTTATGGAATCCAGCCATGGAGGAATTCAAGCCTCTTCCCCCTCATACCTCTTAAATTGTGTTACGAAGATGCTTACTACATTCCACAACTTTTTTTGACATATGCGCTCTGGCATTTGGCTACGATCCTAAATCTAACGATTACAAAGTCATTAGCATTGGATTTTCTGGTTCGATAGGCAATGATGGGTGCTTGATTTTTTATCCTCCATTAGCAGTAGTTTACACCCTAGGCACTGATTCTTTAGAAACAGAAACCACTAACCTTTGGCCTGAAAGTTTTCAGATTTACTTCAAGGGAATGTGTTATTGGTTGGGACGTGAGCAACATAAGGAAACAGATGACCTTGTCCTACTTGAGGTGGAGTTCATTAGGGACGTGATCATTTTGTTTGATACGAGTGATGAGGTATTTCATGATATGTTGTTACCAAAAAGTGTATACGGTGGACGTGTATATTCCTATGATTTGCGCCTTCTAGTTTGGAATGAATCCGTCGCTCTTTTTGGGTTTCAAAATACTAGTAACCACTCTTATGAGATATGGGTGATGGATGGATTCAATGGTGCCACAGGTGCTTGGACAAAATACATAAATTTTGAGCTCAAAGAAAGACCATTGGCATTTTTGAATAGCGATGAGATTCTTATGATTGATACAGATGGACGTGTAATACTCTCTTATAATCTTAGTAACAAAAAGCTTAACTATCTTCCTTTGCAAAGTATGCCTTATGATTCTAAAGCAGCTGTTGTTTGTGTGAGCAGTATAATTTCCATCACGGGTGCTAAGCCCTAGCGGTAATATCCAAAAGCTTGAGAAAATATGTATCAATAAGGATGCTTGACTTCTAATTTTATTGTCTAGAAAAGTGTGGACGTATCCAAATTAAAGATGCTTCGTTCGTACTATTTTTCCGCTGGGATATTGTGTAGCAATTTGATGTTTTCTTTTCTGAATCAATTATATTGAAATAAAATGGAGGGCATGACTCATGAGTACCTACATCAATCTTGTTGTTCAAGACCTACACAAGCATCCATTAATGTCTTTCGTATTATTTACTCAATACAATAGTTTCATGTCCAACCAAAAGGTGTATGACTATTTTGAACCTATAAAAGATTGATTGCTTGAAATTTTTTTATTATTATTTTTTACCATTATTGAAAAAGGTTGAGGTTTCATATGAAGCACGTGTGACCGTTAGGCTTCATGTGAGACAACCTGCTGGCTCTGATATCATAAAGAAAGTTGTGGTTGTACCATAAAACCAATTGGTAATATGAGAGTTGGATGCATGTCTAGTCCAACAAACTTTAGTTTTTATTTTTTTTTATTTTAATTTACAATCGAGTCGTTAACTTAGCCTAATTATAACTCATTTTTCCATACCCATCCTCAAACCTTTTTTCTCCTTAAAGATTTCATTCATGAAATTGATACAATTAGATGAAGAATATCACCCTCAAAAGAAGATCAATAGAAACCAATCCATTCAAATGTCGCAAGATGTTGTGAGAGATGAAAATCTTCAACAAAAAAAAAAGGTAAAATTTCATGCTTTTATCTAAACACTACAAAAAAGGACATCGCTTCTCCAAATTAATGACCCCAAAGCACAATTTAACAGTGGATATCCAACAAACTCAAATAGCTCACATCCGATACTCTAGTGTAAAAACTACCAAATCGACTTCATAACGACAACACTCGCAAACAATGAGATACCAAACTCGTCTATTACATAACACTACAAAAAACTCTCCTAAAGCAAGACCGCAAAACACAATATGTAGGACCCTTCTAGCTTGTTATTCATTAAACCTATATGATGTGTTACTCCGAGCACGAAGAAAGTTTTTATTTATCTATGTAGTTCCACTGCTAATGCTCCTTTCCATGGGTCTCTCTCTTTTGTAATAATTCGTTTTAAAGAATGTTCTATAAATGTTCCCTCGATAATTGCAAAGTTAAAAATTTATCGGGTTAATTACACTAACACTCCATGAGATTACACTACACTCTATGAAATTTATCATGTTTTCACAAAACTTCCTCAGGTTGAGAAATAATTCGGACACCCTCTGAAATTTTAATTTACTTTCACACATTTCACACCACCCCTAGGTTTATAATTAATTCAAATGAAAATAAAAAACTTTAAAAATAAATAGAAAAAATAACAAATTCAAAAAATTCACATTAAACAACCATAACAAGTGGTTTAGTGGAAATGCAGTAAAATTTCAAGTCAGATATGCTCCCTAGTCTTGGGTTCGAGGCACAAAGCTAACAAACACGAATAATTCCCTAGTTGAAAGTTTTGGGAGGATGAGTGCTATTTAAGTGTGGCCAGAGGCCCAGAGGTGGAATGAAATGCCTTTAACTTTTCTGAATCCCACTGAGAATTAGCCTTTAACTTTTCTCAAGAATCACGTTAAACATTAAAAAAAAAAACAAAAGAAACCCTTGCTTCTTAATTTCTTCCCCTTCCATTTTTTTTTCTTCTTTTCATTGTCGGCAACACAAACCTAGCATCCATTTTGGCATTTTCCCTTACCTAATTCCAGAAGCCATCCTATCCTAAATTACGCTTCTCCCTAGTCCTACCAAAAAGAAATGCTAATTGATTTATAAATTTCTCTTTTTAAGAAGGCTTTGGGAGTCGTTCCTGTTACATCCCGTCCCTAACTTTATTGTATATTTTTCCCTGACGGTGTAAATTGACAAAAATGCCCTTGGAGGCTTATTGAGTCCTACATGGACAATTATTTTTCTATCAACTTAATCTCGTACTTCTAGCGTGCTTTTCAGCTTGTACACTTCGTTACAAACCCGTAGATGCGAACGGGACATTTTTCGGACTTGTAACGGAAAAGTTATGATCAGGGGCAAAATAGTAATTTGCCAAGTGCAATGTTTCAAATCCGTGGGCTTGCCCATGGTTCTGCAAGGCTAGTTGGCCTGCAAACCAACTCAGAAATTCAGCCTTTCTCTTGCATGCGTGTCGGCATGCAGAAGGCAGATTCTTGCAATTTGCAAACTTTGTGACTTTTTCTTGTTTTAAAACCATGCACCCAGTGTGCATTCCTTCACACTGTGAACCATTCATCCTGCCTTCTGCATGCCGACACGCATGCAAGAGAAACACAAAAACTGCATGCTTTTGCAGAAAAACAAAACACAAAAACTACTCTAGACACCCAGGCCTTTTACCAGCAACCTTCTCGACCTCACACCAGTCCAATCTCGTTCCTGTGCATCACCATCATCATCCTCAGCAAACCCGAGCCACGGCAAGCCTAGGAACCCAGCCAAACCAGTGAACCAAAACCTGGAATTTTTCCGGCAAGGTCTTCTCGGCCAAACACCTCGATCTAAGCCTCGATCACACTCCAAAACATCACAAAATCATCTCTGGAAGCCTTGGGAACTAAGCCCAGGGCCTGCATGTGAAAATCCTATCGAGATCGACGAGTTTCAAATTTGGCCGATCCTTTCGAGGCCAATTCCGACCATCTCCGGCCACTTTTTGGGTCCCTAGTAGGTAAATTCGAACTCTACTCTTCACTAGCTTCATTTTGACACCAATTTGAAGAACCTATAAAATTTTCCAGATTCCGGCACCGGCGAGCGGCGGACGGCGGCGGCGCGCGGCGGCCGAAAGTTGCAGCGGTCACCGGAAGGGGTGACGTCATCGGACCTGGTCTGACGTCAGCGAACCGACCTGTAACGTCAGCAAGCCCAGTCCAACCGGTGGAATATTCCAAAGGTATATTCCGTTTAACTTTAACGCCGTCAAGGAATATTCCCTAACGGTGACGGAATATTCCGTAACGCCGTTAGAGAATATTCCATCAGTCAAACA
>CM031084.1:5042499-5095847 GCA_018257905.1 Gillenia trifoliata | reverse complement strand
ACTATAAATAAAGGCACCTGGCATGAGGAATTAATATCACAATACAGAATAATTCCTCAAGCCTTCTCTATTTTCTCTCTTCTCTTTGCTTGCCGCACCCCCTCAGAAATATTGGCCACAACATTGTATATATAAAACATGGGTGTTGTCTATACAATGTTTAGGGTAAATTATTTTTTTGTAATATATATATATATATATATATATATATTACAAAAAAAATAAAGCACTCTCACATAACTGACTGTCACAGCCCGTTCAAAAATTTAAATTATTTTATTCCCGGAAGTGGGAAATGACATTTTTGCCCTTGGTTGACTTTTCGGTTGACTTCTGCGTCGTAACTTGTACGACGCTTCCACTTGTATTTTCTTGACGTGCTCATCGATACGAACTCGTAGACGCGAGCGGGACGTCGTTCGGACTCCGAACGAGTATTTTTTTCGGGCGTTGGTTTCGACGTTTCCCGTATTTCAAATTGGGCAGTTTTGTCTTGTTTGGGCTGGGGCCCAAATGTCTGCAGGCCGTGGCCAATCCCAGATTTTCTGGGATATTTGTTTGGTTTTGTCTCTTGTGGCCGAGCCACACTCATCTCTCTCCATCTTCTTCTTCTTCCTTTGTCTGCAAACTTCACCAAGCCGTGGCCAATCTTGGCTTTTTGGCTCCACCATTTCCTCACCAAAACAAACCCAAAACAGTGCTTCATCACCATGAACTCTGCAGCAATCTTTTGGCTGCCCCGAAACCGTCCCCCGTGTGAACAAGCAAATTACTCAAGCCACCCCGTGGCTTGAGTTTGGATTCCCTTCGGTTTTCCTTGAACAACTTTCACCATTTCTCCTTCTTTGGTGCTCAAACTCAGTCACTGGAGGTGACTTTGAACCCAGTTGGGCCCTGCACTGCATTTCCCAGATTCTGGGAAATTTTCCAGCGAACACCGAAAAATCGAACTTGGCCATTCTCGGTGTTTTCGACCTCGATGGTCCTCCTTGTGACCACCAAACCTCTCCTCGAGGTCCCTGCAACCTCAGGCGAACCTTGTCAGGCCGAGAATCTGAGTTCTGGGAATCGGCCATTTTCCAGCCGAGTTGCTTCTTCAAATTCAGGCCACTTCTGGCCAGTTTTTGGTCCCCAAAATGGTAAAATCTTGTTCTCCTCATCTCTAGCTTCATTTTGGTACTTGAATCGTCCAATTTGGACTTAAAACGAAGAAGTTATGAAGCTCTGAAGTTTTCCAGAAAATCCGGCCATTTTTTTTTCCAGATTCCGGCGACGGCAATGGCGGCGCCGGCGACCGGAATTTTGGCAGGGATGACCGGCGCTGACGTCATCGGACCGGGTTGGACCGGCCTTGCTGACGTCAGTAAACCGGTTCAGACCGACCTGCGACGTCAGCAGACCGGTCAACGCTGACGTCAGCGTTGACTGACCGTTGACCTTGACCGTTGACCGGCTCGCGCGTGGGCTGCGCGTGGAGCCGCGACTCCCGACCTTTGAGCCGCGCGTGAGGGCGCGTGGGAGGTCTTTTTTCGATTCTGTTTTCACGGGGCGACTCGTGACGACGCGTACTACCTCGGGGCAGTACGCACGATATTTTTTGAGGTGTTTTGGACCTCCAATTTGCAAAAGCAAGGGATAGGTTTAATTAATTCGTTAATTAGTGACCTTTATGAGTTTAATCATTGTACCGGTGATATCTCATATAGGTGGGGCCTATCCAGAGGACTACCGGGGCTACCCAGGACGGGGTACTTCGACCCGGCTACCTACAGGTGAGTGAGTGGGTCTTTGTTTGATAAATGTATATATATACGTATGGCTTTCATCGCTTTCTTTAAACTGTTAGCATAGTTCATATCATATACGTTTGTTAGAGGTAGAACATTCGTATTATATTGCCATGCATGTTTTATACTGTTGCTCATCAGTAGATGTATAACACCCCAGGTATTAGTACTCAGTCTTGTGGGCAGGACTAGCCTTGACGTTTGGAGTAGTCACTACCAGTACCGCTACGCAGCTTTGGATCCATTGTAAGTACTAGCCTGTTCTAGGTTGCACTAGCCACTAGGCAACTCGAACTTGTGTGATGCACTTTGTGCACAGCGCTTAGCGTTAGACTCGCGTCATTGTAGTACTCAGCGTATTACTTTTATACCTAGCCTGTTCCTTGTGGTTTAGCCACTTGGACTTGTGTGTTTACATATGGGTGAGCATATCAATACATCATTATCGGGGAGTACCCGAACGTTTTCATGGTAGTGTTTTGAGGTTCATGCCTACGGGTATGACGTATTTTCTCAAACTATACTTGTTTTCAAACGAGGGGTTACTAGACTTTTGAAAACAACGGTTTTATCAAACTTTACTTTTTGACCCACTCACCGTTTTATGTGTTTTGCGCCCCTCCAGGTTAGCGGACTGCGAGCTTGCGACGTCGTGGCGCGGTGGTATGACGATGTAGGGATTTTTATACGTTTGTATATCTTTGTATCCCTCTTACTGTGTATTCTATTATTTCTTCCGCCTGCACACTCCGTGCACTCTGACCCTTATTTCATTCAATTTTCTTTATTTATTCTTCAATTCTTCTAAATGGCTTTCGTCACCTAACGCGTGTCGGCCAGCACCTCCTGCCACCTAGCTTCTCCGGTTGCGGGGCGTGTCACTGACTCTGATACCAAATTATTTTTTTGTAATATATATATTGTTATCGCTTTCCCTGGTTTTATCTTTGTTGTTTCTAGTCTATATTACTGTTCTTCATCATCTTGAACTGCATCTCGAATACGCCTGTACCTAAGTACAAGCAAGATAAGTTGTGTTACTCTGATTTATTATCAATCTGTATACTCTGGGCCGTATTTGGTATCAGAGCCTAACCGTTATAGGTGGGCTCTCTTACTGGCAATCAGTATAAACCTGTTCATCGTGATTGAGTTTATTCGTCGAGGAACCGTTGTGTTTGTTTTCTCGTGGCGATTGGCAGTGTAAGACCCGTTTAGCCGTGTGGAGGCGTTAAGGGCAGTATAGCAGCTGAGGGCGAGGAAGACTCTAAGAAAAACTCAATCATAATGGCAAGTTTATTCAGATCGTTTAGCAAGAGATCTACCAGTAATGGAGAGTGCTCGAGTAGCGAGTGTAGCCCAAGTGTTATGAGAGTTAATAACACGGAAGAAACAACTATCTTCAATATCGAGAAAGATCTTGAGAACTGGAATATACCCAAAGTACCCGTCTACGACGTTTACAAAAAAGGTACTTTTGAATTTCGTTCTGATTATGCAATTAAAACGGTTGAAAGAACCGTATCTGTTACTGATACATCTGCTGATTTCTCTATGTTAGCACAAAGACAGATAAATGAAGCCTTAAGCAGAGGGCATAATTATTTGCATATTGGTTTGGTACAGGTGGCGGTGAAACCGCTAACACGCACAGGTTTGGATACCTCAATTCTTGTTAGTTTAAGAGACAAACGACATAAAATATATATAGATTCTATGCTAGGACTAGTTGAATCTTCTCTTAGCGAAGGACCCATATATTTTAATTGTTATCCCAATTTCTCTGTCTCTTTAACTGATCCCGGTATCCTGAAAGCCCTTTCTTTAAGTATACATACGCAAGGTTATGATATGGACCAAGGGTCACAAAATCTTGATGTAGTCTATCGTATTTGCTGTAAAGCAATGAATACGATGGCCCCTAGAGCAAAGATTATGGACCGAAAAGGTCAAACAACTCTTTTTCAAGCTAACCTTGGCAGGGCAAACACTGTGGTACCAAAACTCATAAGGTGGAATGAGATTACCTTACCTGAAAGGTGGATGTTGCTAGAAGCAGCAACAACAAGGCCTCTCCAGAATAGAGAGCCATCAGACATTAATCAGTTCGAGGATGGAGACGTAGAGGTACGTTTCTCAAATACAAGGTCTGCAAGAGTAAGTGTTGATTCTTCTAGATGTAGTGTAGATTCTTTTAGGACGATAAACCCGTCTTTCCTAAGATCTATTTCGTCTAGAACTGCTAACCCTTTGGATGCAGAACCAGACCTAAATCTTTTAGCAGGATTAAGAAGAACTGAGGAACAAATTCAGATTCCTTGCTACAAAGATGAACCTCTCGAACAACTGGCACGAAGAAACCCGATTCAGCCAGAGCCTGTGTGGAATGATGTGGATTCCATAATCAATGTGATTTCTAAGTTTGAAATTGATTACGCGTTTCATACTAGAAATTATTTGCATGTTGATAATGTGAACATGAAAGCATGGTTAGAAGGCACATATGATAAGGATGTGGTTAGATGGTTGCATAAAAAGCATCATGGTTTTATGAAGGCAAAACAAATTAACTGTTGTTTTTTCTTCTGGTATGCTTATTATGCTAAAAAGAAACGCTTGCCTGAATACATGAAATGTATTAGTGTTATTGATAATCCTTTCAGGACTTATAACACTAAGCTAGGCAAAAAACAAAACAAGGAAGAAAAGGGCAACAAAGCTTTCATAAATGTCTTAGAAAAGAAAGGTGAAGACTCGTCTAACCTGAAATGTTCCAGGTGTTCAAGGTTCGGTCATAAAGCTAGCCAATGCAGAATAAAGAAAAAAGAAGATAGAGAAAGACGTCTTCAGGCTAAAGAAATGGCGAACCCAAAAGAAAAGGATTGCAAATCAACATCTAAAAAAATAAAGACAGGAGATTTGCAGGCGGAGATCAATAAGACAAAGGAAGACTTAAGGGGTTTAAAGAGGCCAGAAATAGCCAATAATAAACTCAGTGAAGCTGATCCTCAAATTTCGGTTGATAAAAACCTTATTTTGGACAAAGTGCATAATATTGATGTGATAATGAATCAGAAATGGATTGCTATGGTTACTTTTCTTATTAATGATTCATTTAAGTTTTCTATAGAAACTTTGATTGATACAGGTGCAGACCTAAATTGCATACGAGAAGGAGTGATACCCACCAAGTATTTCTCAAAGACCAAGCAAGGGTTAAAGAATGCAAACTGTCAGCCTATGATCATCCAGTATAAAGTCACAAATGCAGCTGTCATTCAAGACAACGTTTGCTTCAAAACACCATTTGTAATGGTAAAAGACTTAAGTCATTCTACTATTCTCGGTACTCCTTTTATTAATATGCTTTATCCATTTAAAGTTTCTGAAAAAGGAATTGAGACGGAAGTAGAAGGAATCAAGGTTTTGTTCGCATTTTCTAAAAACCCTCAAAAGCATTATATTAATTATGTTCATCAAAAAATAAGAGATAAAGAAAATTTCTTAAACTCTCTGAAAGAGGAAATCAATTTTCAAAGAACAGAAGAACAATTAACCAGCAAAGAAGTTACTGATAGAATTATTCTTATTTAGAAGAAGTTAAAAGAACAGGTATGTGCCTAAATACCCAATGCTTTCTGGGATAGGAAGAAACACGTAGTTCAACTCCCATATGAAGAAGGGTTTGAAGAAGAAAAAATCCCGACCAAGGCGAAACCTATTCAGATGAATAACAGGTTGATGGAAATCTGTAAAAAGGAAATTGCAGAACTTCTTGAAAAGAAGCTGATAAGGAAGAGCATGTCGCCCTGGAGTTGTTCAGCCTTCTATGTTGAAAATGCCGCAGAACTTGAAAGAGGCACTCCCAGGTTAGTGATAAATTATAAACCCCCTTAACAAGGCTTTAAGATGGGTAAGGTATCTTATACCCAACAAGAAAAACTTGTTAGACAGGGTTTGTAATGCTATGATATTTTCCAAATTTGATATGAAATCATTAAATTTTTCTAAATGGCTTTCGTCACCTAACACGTGTCGGCCAGCACTTCCCAACACCTGGCGTGTCCGGGATCGGGATGTGTCAACATAGCTATTGGTTGAGAGGCCTAATGATCTATTGTTACTGTCTTTAAAAAGTACTGTGCCAAATTTTTGGATTGGTTTTTCAAGTTATATAACTTGGTTGGTATAGTTGTTTAGTTTTGTTTGTGCATGTTGATGATGCATAACCCCATAGGATAATGTATGTCAAGTTAACTAGTAATTTGTCGATGAGATCGATCATAAATATGTCATTTCATCAATCTACTTGTTCAGATCGATGATAAATATGTCGATGGGATCAAATTAATTTAAATTTTCTAATGTTTGTTCGGTCTTTTTCATAGACCCATTTGGGTTTGGTCTTGTGATTTATTTGTGTTTGTATGTTCCATTGGTATTTGTATAATTTAATTGAGAAAGATGTTTTTTCTTGTATTGATAACGAAGCTATAATGCAACGTTTTCAGAATATGAAAAATCGTCGTGGACAATTGTAACTTGTAATTTGTTTATCTTGAATTATGAATGAATATATTTTCATTTCATTTTTCATTGTTATTTTCTTTTAAAATTTTTATTATGTTTAAATCTTGACCACTTGGGATAAAATTCCTGGATCCGCCACTGGGTATAGATGGTGGAAGAAAAAATAATGGAGAAGAATGCTTCATGATATACATGATTGTTCGAATTTGGAAGAGAAAAACAATACCTTGAGGGATGGAAGAAGACCGGGAGGAAGAGGAAAACTGTTCCTTTTCTGTTGATGAGCGTCTAAAGAAGTCACAGTGGGAGGGTTGGATTCTTTATGACTTTTGGTATTTATACCACCAACCCTCAAATCCATCAAAGTTCACTTATTCAAATCTTAGCAAATTTACGACATTCTAACTACACTTAAACATCTGTAAATTTTTTAAAAATTTTAATTGACTACACTTAGATTTAAATACATTCTTTTAAATTCTAATTTGATTACGCTCTAATTTTAAAATTTTTTAAAATTTTAATTAACTAAATCCTAATTTTAAATTTTTTTAAATCCTTTCAAATTCTAATTTAACTACAGCCCACGTACTCATGCTGCTTACCTATATAATTTATTGGAATCATGCACTTGAAATCCGGGGAATTTGGGTTTTGCATGTCTTTGGGCTTGTGGCACGCAGATTTGTGATTTTGACTTTTGCATGCAATCTGGGAATTTGGGTTTTGTATTTCTACGAGGCGCACTGTTTTTTTCTCCCTCCAAAATATAAATTAAACTCGGCCTAAATCTAATATATATGAACACCTTCTTGCATGCGTCTTCTGTTAGAATATGACATAAGTATAGGAGTATTTTAGTCGGATATTTGACTTCAAATTGGTTTGGAAAAAGTCTTATTAGAAGAGATTTGAATGTTCTAATTTGTAACATTCAGTAAAAAGTTTGTTATAAAATAATTTCAGGGAGATATTTTGGACACGTGCGTGATTATTTTGTACACGGGATCATGGGATCTTACTATTTTGGTGGGTGCACAATACTCCCAAAACCCAAAATATCTCACTTCTCTCTCTTCTTCCCCGTCCATCTCTCTTTTCTCCCTTATCCGCATTTTCTTTTTTTTTTCTCTCTTTCTCACCGTGTGCACAGTGCACGTCGACGAAAACCCGTCGAACCGAGGCGAACTAAAATCACCACCTTCTTCGACTCAACGCCCTGAACTCAACGGTGCAAATCGTTCGTCCAGACTCCCAACTGTTTGACGGGAAAAGCTCACGGAAGAACCAGACCTTCCCGACGATTTTCTCGCCATTCTAGACCGATGTGAGGTTTCTAACTACCACCATTGGGTTCCTCTCAATGAGTAGATGAGTTTTCATGTGGTTTGCTTGATTTGGTTGAGTTTTGACGTAGATCGGTGAAGCTACAGTACCCGCAGCCTTTCGAGGCAATTACAGGCAATTTTCCAAGCTTGTACAGCCAAACCAAAGGTACACTCGTCATTCTACTCATCTCTAGCTTCATTTTGACAAAAGAACGTGAAATTTGGCCAAGAAATGAAGAAGTTATGGAGATTTCAAAATTTCTCCAGAAACCGGCCAAAATTCCGGCGATGACGTCAGGAACCTGTCCAGACCGGCCGGGTGACGTCAGCAACGGTCCAGATCGGGCGTGACGTCAGCGATGATGTCAGAGTTGCCCGGCGTGTTGACCCAGCGCGTGGAGCTGCGCATGAGCCGAGGCTAGCCCGCTCGTGAGCCGCGCGTGGGACACTATTTTTCAATTCCGACTTCGCGAGGCGACTCATGACTACGCGTACTACCTAGGGGCAGTACGTGTGGTATTTTACGGAGTGTTTTGGACCTCCGTGTTGAGCAAATAAGGGAGAGGTTTAATTAATTAGTTTAATTAGTAACATTTATGAGTTTAATCATTACTATAGTGATATCTCATATAGGTGAGACTTATCCAGAGGCTTACCGGGGCTACCCAGGACAGGGGGGCTACGACCCGGCTACTTACAGGTGAGTGAATGGGTCTTTGTTTTGATAAATGTATTATACGTATGGTTTTCAATGCTTTCTTTAATTTGTTAGCATGTTTCATATCATATGCGATTGTTGGAGGTAGAACATTTGTATTATATTGCCATACATGTTTTTATACTGTTGCTCATCAGTAGATGTATAACACCCCGGATATCAGTACTTAGTCTTGTGGCCAGGACTAGCCTTGACGTTTGGAGATGTCACTACCAGTATCGCTACGCAACTTTGGATCCATTGTAGGTACTAGCATCTTCTAGGTTGCACTAAGCAACTCGAACTTGTGTGACGCACTTTGTGCACAACGCTTAGCGTTAGACTCGCGTCATTGTAGTACTCAGCGTATTACTTATATACCTAGCCTATTCCTCGTAGCTTATCTACTTGGGCTTGTGTATTTACATATGGGTGAGCAGTCAGTCATTGATTTTCGAGGAGTACCCTTGTTTTGAGCATTACTATTATAGTATTTTGAGGATCATACCGGGGAGTATGACGTATTTTCAAAAACTATACATGTTTTCCAACGAGGGGATAGTATGCTCTTGAAAACAAAGGTTTTATCAAACTTTGCTTTT
The DNA here is from genome assembly GCA_018257905.1 of Gillenia trifoliata. Taxonomy (NCBI): domain Eukaryota; kingdom Viridiplantae; phylum Streptophyta; class Magnoliopsida; order Rosales; family Rosaceae; genus Gillenia; species Gillenia trifoliata. The sequence goes on along the minus strand of CM031084.1, from coordinate 5,086,903 downwards.
TGACCCACTCACCTTTTTATGTTTTGCGCCTCTCCAGGACTTAATGGCGGGATTGATTTCCAGTGAGACGTGGGCTTGTTTCGGCTGTGGTTGGCGGTTCTGACAATTTCTCCAGATTATGTAGGATTCACTCCTACTTTTAGTTAACTTTTACTTATCCATCCTCACGAGGATGTGATGTTTTATTCCTTGCACTATTTACTTTGCTCTGACTGTTATGCACTTGTAATAATGAGTCTTTACCCATCACCACACTCTGACTTCCGCATCCAACTCTATTTCTACTCACTTTTTCACTTATACATGCATAATTGGCTTTCGTCACTTAACATGTGTCGGCCAGCAATTCCCGACACTTGGCGTGTTAGGATCGGGATGTGTCAGATTGGTATCAGAGCATAAGTTATAAGCAGTCATGCATTTGTCACTTTGTGATATTTGCGCTAATATTTCTTGATTTTGTGATGTCAGAACTATGCCACCTCGCGCGAGCACTTCGTACCCAGGCACCAGCAGATGAGCCTGTTGCACCACCCTTTGATTTTGCGTAGTTTGGTGCTGCTTTTGCTAATGTCTTTCAGACGAATTGGCGTCCTCCTCCTTAGCAGAAAAAAGTCTTGGAGATTGCTTCCAATCTTCAAGTAAAGCCGTTCTTAGGTCAAGAAACCTTCGAGGCGACGGAAACTTGGCTGAAACATGTTGAGAAAACCTTCCGAGCCATGGAACGACAGGGAAACTTTCCGACGGAACAGTGGGTCTCGATTGTTACGTGGTTTATGCAGAATGAAGCTAGTTCTTGGTGGGCTTATGAAGTGACCCTAATTCCACCAAATTTGCAGGAAGACTGGACGACTTTTAAGGAACACTTCGAGGCGAAGTACTTACCTCTGGAGTATTGGGCCAAGAAGCGAGACAACTTCTTCGATCTGAGGCAGAAGAGCATGTCAGTAGTTGAGTACCACTGGAAGTTCACTGACTTATCCCGCTACTGCCCAGCCATTGCCAGTAATCCGAAAGAGATGTTACTTCAGTTTAAAAAGGGTGCCCGTAAGAAGCTTCGTATTGCAGCATCCTCATATCCATGCACTACTTACCAAGAGTTCTATAAGGCTTTACTCCGTGTCGAGGATTCTGAGAACACTCCCGACAGTGGTGGTGATGATGACGAGGGAAATGGCAGTCATCGAAAGAATGATAATAACAGGGGACGTTCAAGTTTTGGGCCGAAGAAGAATCAGTTCTTTAAGAAAAGTGGTTACATCTCTGGCGGATCATCTAGTGGAGGCTTTAACTCCAGCACACTTCGAGCAGGTAAATCCACTTTTGGTTCCCGTTTTCAGACTCAGAGCAGTTCAGGAGGCTCTAACACTACTCGTTGCCGTAAGTGCAACAACTATCATTCTGGAGAGTGTAGGCAGACGAGCCGAGAATGTTTTACTTGTGGTCAGGTGAGCCACAGAGCTAGTAATTGTCCTCAAAAACAGTAGAATCAGTAGGCAAGTACGGTTCCCCAGCAGCAAATGCCACCGTACGGATCAGGCCAGTTCCAGCAGCCATTTTCTGGCAGTGCTGTTCATTATCAGGGTGATGTGTCTCAGTACTCTGGAGACGCTTACCAGTACCCGATGGGCGTATCTCAGTTCACGCCTAACATTCCTCAATTCCAGGGAGGCTATACTCAGTTTCCCCAGAGCTTTCTGCAGTTTCAAGGAGATTATCTTTCGTATCAGCAGGGCAGTTCGCAGTGGTATGGAGGCGGTCAGTATCAGACCAGTGAGGTAACTTCTAGTGGAGGTGGACCGAGCAGACAGACCGGTCGAGGAAACCAGAGACGTGGCGGACATGGTAGAAGTAACTAGGAATCTAGAGGTCGTATAGGACAGCAGACATAAGGCCAAGTCACTAACATCACTGCCCAGAACGCTCAGACTAATTCTGATCTTGTCATGGGTACGTTGAACATTCTTGGTCATTTTGCTAGAGTTCTAATTGATCCAGGTGCTTCTCATTCAATTATATCCCTTCAGTTTGCTCAAACCACTCAACCATACTCTACTCCTCTTGAGTATGATTTGGGTATTGCCATGCCTAGATGCGAAGTCTGTTATGTTCAGTATGAGTATCAAGTATGTCATGTCCTTGTTAGCGGAGAGGATATGCCAGCTAATCTGATTTCTTTGGACATCAAAGACTTCGATGTTATCTTAGGAATGGATTGGTTACATCAGAATCACGCCATGGTGGATTGTCGTCGCATGGTTGTCATTTTCCATATACCTGGCAGGCCTGTTGTGATTTTCACTGGCGAACGCAGCGGTCTAAGACATGGACTCATCTCCGCCATGAGGGCAAAACGAATGTTGAGGAAAGGTTGTCAGGGTTACATTGCTCATGTTGTGGTGAACGACAAGAATCTGGCACGAGTCGAGAACGTGCATGTCGTGAACCAGTTTCCTGATGTATTTCTTGATGATCTACATGGACTACCTCCGGATCGTGAAATGGAGTTCAGCATCGATCTTCTTCCAAGTACTAATCATATTTCTCTTACACCCTACCGCATGGCTCCTGCGGAGTTAAGAGAATTAAAGTTGCAGTTGCAAGAGTTAGTGGACAAAGGTTTCATCCAACCTAGCACCTCTCATTGGGGAGCACCGGTCTTATTTGTGAAAAAGAAGGATGGAATTTTGAGACTTTGCATCGATTACAGGCAGCTCAATTGGATGACGATTAAAAACCATTATCCTCTACCTCGTATCGATGACTTATTTGACCAGCTCCGTGGTGCTCGAGTCTTCTCGAAAATTAATCTGAGGTCAGGTTACTATCAACTGAAGATCAAACTTGATGATGTTCCCAAGATAGCGTTTCAGACTCGATATGGTCATTATGAGTTCCTGGTGATGCCATTCAGGTTAACGAATGCTCCTGCAACGTTTATGGACTTGATGAACCGGGTATTTCGTCCCTACCTGGACAAGTTCGTGATTGTTTTCATTGACGATATCTTAGTGTTCTCTAAGAGTGAGGTGGAGCACGCTAAGCATCTTTGTCTAGTTCTGAAAAGATTAAGGGAGAATCAGTTGTATGCAAAGTTCAATAAGTGTCAATTTTGGTTGACTGAGGTATCTTTCTTGGGACACGTCATATCCTCAGAATGAGTTCTTGTTGACCTACAAAAGGTAGCTGCAGTGGAGAATTGGGAGTGACCACAGACTGTCACTGAGATCCGAAGTTTTCTTGGTCTTGCCGGCTACTATCGGCACTTTGTGAAGGATTTCTCGGCAATAGCCCTTCCTCTCACGAAGTTGACTAGGAAAGAAGTCAGGTTTGAGTGGGATGATGATTATGAGCGGAGTTTTCAGAAGTTGAAGCATTGCCTCACTCATGCATCTGTCTTGGCACTTCCCGATGACAGTGGGAATTTCGAGGTCTACAGTGATGCTTCTTTGAATGGTCTAGGCTGTGTCCTGATGCAGCATGGTAGGGTAATCGCTTATGCATCCCGTCAGATGAAGCCGCATGAAATGAACTACCCTACTCATGATCTAGAATTAGCAGCCACTGTCTTTGCACTAAAAATCTGGCGACATTATCTCTACGGAGAAACGTGCAAGATTTTCACTGATCACAAGAGTCTGAAGTATTTGCCTACGCAGAGAGATCTGAACCTGAGACAACGAAAGTGGATGAAGTTAATTAGTGATTATGATTGTTCTATTGAGTACCATCTTGGACAAGCTAACGTTGTCGTGAATGCACTCAGTAGGAAATCATCTTATAGTCAGCTCAACGCACTGTATGTCTGTCATATTCCTCTTTTGATCGATCTCAAGAGTACCGGTGTAGTCTTAGGTTATGATCATACTGGAGCTTTATTTGCCAACTTCTCTGCTAGGCCTATTCTGTTGGATCGTATTCGTGAAGGTCAGGCGAGTGATCTTACTTCTCAGAAATTCATTCAAGCAGTTTTTTACGGTACTAGAGATGATTTCAGAGTCCGACGTTCTGACGGATTACTCCTGATGAATGACCGGATGTATGTGCCTAATGATGCGGACTTGAAAAGGGCAATCTTGGATGAGGCGTATGTTTCCACCTATGTCATGCATCCAAGTAGTACTAAAATGTACCATACTATCCGACCTTTCTACTACTAGCGTAGAATGAAAAAGGAGATTGCAGAGTACGTGAGTCGTTGCCTAATTTGCCAGCAGGTCAAGGCTGAAAGGAAGAAACCGTTTGGATTACTACTGTCACTTCCCATCCGTGAGTGGAAGTGGGAGAATATCACCATGGACTTCGTGTACAAGCTACCCCTAGCGCGTGGAGGCTATGATGGTATTTGGGTGATTGTTGATCGACTGACTAAGTCAACTCGATGCCATTCGGGTTAACGAATGCTCCCGCAACGCTTATGGACTTGATGAACCGGTATTTCGTCCTACTCGACAAGTTCGTGATTACTTTCATTGACGATATCTTAGTGTTCTCTAAGAGTGAGGTGGAGCACGCTAAGCATCTTCTGCCTAGTTCTCAAGAGATTAAGTGGAGAATCGCCTGTATGCAAAGTTCGCAAGTGCTTCGCCAAGCCAACTGAGGTATCTTTCTGGGACACGCCATATCCTCATACGAGTTCTGTTGACCCACAAGGTAGCCGCAGCGGGAGAATTGGGAGCGACCACAAACTCGTCACCGAGATCCCAAGTTTTCTTGGTCTTGTCGGCTACCATTGCACTTTGTGAAGAATTTCTCGACAATAAACCTTCCTCTCACGGTTGATTAGAAAGAAGTCGCTTCTGAGTGGGATGATGATTATGAGCGGAGTTTCTTCGTGGTTGAAGCATTGTCTCACCTATGCACTCCTGCTTTGGCACTTCCCCGGATGACAGCGGAAATTTATGTCTACGCTGATGCTTCTTTTGAATGGTCTAGGCCGCGGTCTCCGATGCAAAGCATGGTAATCGCCATGCATCCCGGGCTGCTTGAAGCCGCATGAAATGAATTACCCTACTCATGATCTAGAATTAGCAAAGCATTGTCTTGCATTGAAAACCGCGACATTATCTCTACGGAGAAACGTGCAAGATTTTCACCGATCACAAGAGTCTCAAGTATTTGCCTACGCAGAGGGATCCTCAACTGACAACGAAGTGAATGAAGCGTTGATTAGTGATTATGATTGTTCTATTGAGTACCATCCTGGACAAGCTAACGTCGTCGCAGTATGCACTCGTGAGGAAATCATCTTATAGCTCGGCTCAACACAATCGTATGCCCGCTTTCATATTCCTCTTGGACCGATCTTAGGAGTACCGGCGGTAGTCTTAGGTTATGATCATACTCGAGCTTTATTGGCACAACTCGGGCCTATTCTCAAGGATTGTATTCGTGAGGCTTCAAAGTAGTGATCCTACTTCGTAAATTCATTCAAGCAGCTTCTGACGGTACTAGAGATGATTTCGCAGTTCGACGCTTCCGACGGATTACTCTTGATGAATGACCGGATGGACGTTTCAATGATGGACTTCAAAATGGCAATCTTGACGCAGGCGACAAGTTTCCAATTTATGCCATGCATCCAGTGTAGTACTAAAATGTACCATACTATTCGACCTTTTCTAATATCATGAATGAAAAAAAAGAGATTGCGTATAATGTGAGTCGCTGCTCTAATTTAAGCTAAAGAAAGTCAAGGCCGAAAGGAAGAAACCTTTGATTATTACTACCACTTCCCATCCTTTGAGCAAGTGGGAGAATATCACTATGGGACTTCGTGGTACAAGCCACCCTAGCTGGAGTCTATGATGGTATTTGGGTGATTGTTGATCGACCGATTCAAGTCAACTCACTATTGCCGCCTGCGGAGAATTATCCTTTTGACTCGTTTGGGCTAAGCTTTTCATTGACTCGTGTTGTCAAATACCACGGTGTTCACAAGATATCTCCGATCGTGACCCCGTATTCACTTTCTCGGTGCTTTGGAAAGCTCTCCGCAAAGCTTAAGTTCAAGACTACTATTTAGCATCGCTTTTTATCATCCTCGTGACGGATGGACAATGGGAGTGAACTATCCGCACCTTTGAGGACATGCCGAGGTCCTCACAAATGTGGAGATGTTGGCATGTGATAATCTTTCTTTGGTAGAGAGCTTGCCTACAACAAATATCTTTCATTCGAGTATCTAAGATGTCTCCATTCGGGAGGCGTTGTATGGTAAGTCTTGGCTTAACCCCTTGTGTTGGTCGGGTCACGAGCGAGCTCTTGTTGGTCCCCGAGATCGAGAGACAATCAAATATCCAGGTAATTAAAGGAAACTCCGAAAGTCGCCGAAGATCGACAGAGAGTATTGCCCACCGTCACTTGACCGACCGAGCCCATATTAAGTTGGTGACATGGTGTTCTTGGTTATTGCCATGGAGAGCAAGCAGCGATTCGGGAAATGAAGTTGAGTCCCTACACGGTGCCTGGTACAAGGTGCTCAACAGGTGCTCATCTCGCTGTGTCATGTAAGTTATTATCGCTTTCTTATATAAGCAAGCAGAGATAAATGATCTTAATATATAAAAATGCAATACTCCCCATGAACATACGTTTTTAAAAAGTTATTTAAGTTGGAAGATTTGACACAATTTTCTATCTTTGGAAGACTATCTAATTGAATCCATATTTTGTAGACTATATGATGTGGCAATTGATGTGGCAATTGATAGTTGAACTTTTTATTAAATCATTAAAAAGTAATTCAAATCCATCAACCGTCATATCATGTGGTTTACAAATATAGTCTACAAATATAATCTCCTTATCATTTTCCTTGATCAATTAATGGTTTCTTTGTGGCATATATAATTCAAGTAATCAACAGAACATCAGTATCAAATTAAGGAATTAACTTTCCACTGCTCTTTAATACTTTAATCAAGTAGAGTTCTGGAGTTGCACATGCCAAAAATTCAATAATTTCACGAACATACGTTTTTAACTTTATATTCTTTGCGAGAAGTTTGATCGACATAATGTACGTTTGTGGTACATAATGAGTTATCAAGGAGTTTTGACTTTCCGCTACCCAATACACGATACACATAAAAAACGCTCTCTTTCATGTAGACTTAGATGATACCATGTACTTAAGTCACCAAACTGATCAGCATATATATGTGTATGTGTGGCTTCCAAAAGTTCCTACTTGGAATTTATATCAAAAAGAATGAATTTGAATATACCCCAAAGATTTTCTTCAAAAATGGACAATTACGAGGTCGAAGTTCATGGTGCCAAAGTGAAGGTTAGTGTGGTCGATAACGCTGCTCTGATTGATCAAAAACATCGTGAACTTACAAGTGTTTGATGAAAGGGCAAGTTATGGGACTTGATATTAAGGTTTTGAAAGGTCATCTTGCCAATCCTAGTCCACAGATGTTGCTCCTTTGTACAAAGTCTGCTTGATCATCCCAAGGCTTTGTAGTTTGGTTTGAGTATTACTCCACAGGTTCCAAGTCTGAACTGCACGGCTTCTTGCTGATGGGCACGATCTGTTTTGTTGGTGCTTCAGGCTTAATGCAGAACAAAGGTTACTGTCATCGCGAATTGCATCTGGTGATGTTGAAACAGGGAGTGGAAGTGTGCCATTTGGCGGCTAGTTCTTGGAAGAAAATCGATCTCGAGAATCACAAGCTACATGAGTTGGCTGCTGAAGTTGGTATTGATATTAAGCCGCAAAGTGACGAGGATCGTTGGGCCTTGAGCGAAAGGATTTTTACAAAGGAACAGATCAAGAGTGCAATGTATGATGTTTATGCTCCTACCTTATTGGGAGCAAGCTCTTGGGCATGCTTTAAACACTCTATCTATAGTTCTCCACCTCAAGAAGTTAACGGCCACATGGATTTGATGTTTCTCATGCCTTTGGTTTGATGAATGATTTTGTGTTTGCTCCATTTTAAATTATATATGTTGGTTTTGGTTACGTTTTTATTCAATATTCATGTTATTTTATCTTGTTTTTCACTACTGGTTATGGCATATGGAGACTTATCTGGATTATGAGTTTGGTTTTGCTTAAATTTATCCACTAGATATTAGATCACATGCAAAAATTGTGGGGGTGAGAGAGGCTTGAACTCTCAAAGATTGGATAGGACATTAACTATATCAAGTAAAAAGATTGGTTAAACGCTTTTGAAGTGTGTATTGCAATTCAAAACAAAAAACAAAAGTTTTGAAGTGTACTCAATTTATGCAAATAATAGGATAAGCTAGAGAATCAAATTTGTGTACTAAAATATTTGTTACATTTTGGAGCAAATAACTTACAAAGGACGATGTATCAAAAATGTGGAAAAAATTGCTGTCGCGAATCACGATTTAATAGTGTTTTTCTCTCTGCTTTGTAAATAATAGGGTCACACCCAATTATAAAAACTTATTGTATGACTTAACCTAAATCTCACTAAATCTCACGCTTAAATAGTAAAAATTGTCGTATAAAAAAATGTTTAATGGACTTCTAATTGAAGTTAAAGAAAAATAAAATAAAGAATGACATGTCGAAGATCATAATGACATATAAACGGCATGTCGTCTGAGTGAGCAATTTTGACATTCCAGAGTCCAGAATAAATAACCCCAAGTTTTGTTGAATATTTTCGAAATAGCCGCAATTAAGCTCTTATTGTCGCATGCCCTGCCTCTCGGAATTGCTCTCTCCTTCCTCCAACAAACATCGTCTTTCTCTCTTTACTGAAAATTGCTAACCGTATCGTCTTTCTTTACTTGGGCAGAATAGAAACCAATATTGGGCAACCCAATCTTGAGCTATTTTATTGTTCGGAGATTCGAGTCGAAATTGCATAAATTGCCTTCTGTTTTGAGATTCGATCTGCGTCGAGATTCGAGCAAGAAGTCTCATTGAAGAGAATGATCTAGTGCATGGTCAAAGAGTCTTCTTGAATGGTGATGTGGCAAGAGTGTGACCAGCGTGGAAAATACCGGATGTCAAAAAGTTCAATTTATGCCAACAAGGTATACAACACTCAGCAAAGTGAATTCCTCAATCCTGCATTTTTGTTTGTTTGATTTTTTTCTTTTTTTACTAGCGACTGCGGAAGTTAGTAGAATTGAATTCAGGATTTTGATGTAGGAGTGAATCTTCTTCACTGAAAAAATACTTTAATCCCTATGGAATTCCACTTGACAAGAACCAAATGAAAGACAGCAGATGGAAAGTTGACTTTTCATTTTTATTTGTTTCTATGTCAAGTATAATTTGCAAAGAATAAATTGTTTTTATTTTCGGTTACAAGCTTACAGCATATATTAAGAGAATAATTAAAGACAGCACATAAACGATAAGAATTGCATAGAAGACTTTACATAAACAAATTAAAGACGGCAGATAGGGTGCTGACTTTCATTTTTCTTATTCATTTTTACATCGTATAATTTGCATAGAATAACTTGTACTGTTTTCGGTTACAGGCTTACAGGATATAATAACTTGTTCAAATCCGAACATACATACTACAGATTAGTTCAGAAAGAATGAGTATACCTCACCAATTCCTGTCAAAATGGGCATGCTAAAGTTGAAGTTCATGGGGTGTCAAAGTGAAGGTTAGCGTGGTCGATGATGCTGCTGCGATCGATCAAAAAATAACAGAACTGAGGAGCTTGATGCAGAAAAAAGGCCTGTTATGGGAGTTGACATAAAGATGGCTGATCAATCTGATCGTGCCTTCAATGCTGCTTTTGTGCTGAAGCTTCATTGCATGATCATCCCAAAGCTTCAAACTTGCGCTGTTACTACCCCGATGATTCAAATGTTTCCCGGACTTGGGCGGCTGTTTGCTGATCGTACCATCCCGTTTTGTGGGTATAGGAATGAACAAAAATTTATTTGGGTCCCCAATTGGGTGACATGATGTATGAAGCAGGAGTAGAAGCTGGCCATTTGGCGGCTAGGTTCTGCAGAAACGCGATCTCGAAACACGAGAGTCAAGTATGAATGGCAGCCAGTTGGTATTGATGATATTAAGCCACAGAGTGAGGTTCTTTCACTTCTTCTCCTGCGGATGTCGCTGATGGTTTATACGGAGTGTGCACACAAGATAACTGGGATGGGACTGGATGGGTAAAGGACCAAGTGTGGTTTTTTGTCCTATGGATTCCTGGTTTTTTCAAAAAGCGAGAAATCAAGTGTGCAATTCATGATGCTTATGCTTCATCTTATTGGCAACAAGCTCTTGGGCATGCTTTTGGGTTAGCTTCATTTCTTTGGAGCTTCATTGTTCTTATAACTGGTATCTTATTGGCAACAATTAAGCACTAAGGATACTGGGGATTTATAAGCTTTATTGTTTTGATTATGTCAAATGATATTAAAGACTTGAGTTTCTCCTTAATCATAATATGAGAGCGCTTTCTTTTCACAATTATAAAAATTATGGCCTGTTACAGTGTTCTCTCCATTGTTTTAGAATAATGCTTGGCTACTTCAATGATGAGTATGAACTCCTACCTAAATTTTGTACTGATTCACAGATTTATAAGCAGGATTTGAAACTGCCTCATATTATAAATTTACTTTGTAAAGATCATCTAAAAAAATGAACTAAACGGCGGTCGTTGAGTCAATCAATTGTAACAAATATATAGACGTGCGGTTTGTAATGCTTTTACCATTTCCATTCACACGCTTTTTTATATAGTTCGATGCATTAAACGCCTTTAGTTTAATTGATTTTTGCAAAGATGATCTTTATAGAGTGATTATAATGAACGCTTTTGATCATAAAACGTAAGTTCATGAATCGAAAACGAAGAGTTTTGAGCAGAGTTCCTACTAATTTTTTGATAGCCAAGTATTATTCTTTGCTGGCCTTGCACTCAAATATTTCTACTGGGGGAGCTATTGACACTCCAAAAATCTCAATGTGCACTACTCATAAATGTATTTTTCTTTCTAAATATAAAAAGTGTGGGGTGCACAATGAGAATTTTGGAGGTCAATAACAATTTCCTTCTTACCATTCTCAAAAATTGGACGTTTCCCTTTGAAAAAATAATAATAATAATTGACGTTTCGATTTCCAAGGACATTGGTGCTACAATGCTGGTTAGCATCAATTTTCTGTAGCATGGGTCCAAAACACTTCATCAGCAGTCGTTACTCTAGTAACAAGGCAGCATGTGCATGATTGCAAGGTTGGTTATAGTTGACAATACAAAATTACGTTGTTATTAGAGCGATAAGGTTGGTGTTTACTAGAGTAACAATGTCAGTTTGTACTATTAACTATAATCATGCTCTTTATTTTAAGTTAAAATTCTTAGCTAAAAAGATTATAAAGTTATTTTTGGAGCCCCTAAAAATTTCTTACTCCAACTATATACTCTCTTATTTAGAGAGTCACTATAATTGTGAACTACTAGGGAATTCATTTTATGTAAAACTATTATTCAAACACTAATAATTAATGCCAGGTTTCCTTTTCTTATTTCCTAGATTTAGAAGCTCGTAGAAATTTTGTTAGAAGTGTGATTGGAATTTGAGATTTAATTTTCCTCTCCTCATGTTTTGGCTAGGAGCCTATTGTAGATTATACTTTAGGCTATCTCTAATCTAAAAGCTAAAGTTATAAAGTCATATTTGACTCCAAAAATGTAGTATGTAAGTCATAATATTTCAAATGCACATACAGTCAAATTTTACTTTTTAATAGTTAAAGGTTAAAAATTATTAAGATAATTTGAAGTCAAATTTGACTAACATTATATCATTCCCAATTCAAATAGAAAAAGAGCCAAATATAACTCTTTGAGTTGCAAATGCATAGTTACATACTTGACTATCTAACTAACCCAACAGACTTATCCTCTAGATACCATGTTACAAGCATGTAATTGAATACCAATATAAATTCAGAAAAGCACTCATTCTGTATATTAATTAACATCTTCATGCATCTGCCTACATTAGTTTAGGGCATTTATAGCGGATGATTAAGATTTATCTAATTAATGTCAATTGTGAAACCTTTCAAGAGGGGGTGGGCACTGCCTGTTCAAAAGCGACCTGACTTAAAATATGGACCGGACCGAATGAATAAAGGTCGGGTTTGGTCTGGCTTGAAAACCTGGGGGCCTTTTGTGGAAACCGGCCGGTTCGGCTTCGGTGCACCTCGGTTCGGCTTCTGCCCGGTTTCGGTTTGGGCCTCGTTTTGGGCCTTGCACTTTGGGCCCAATTAATGTAAATTTTAAAAAAATCATGTTTTGGGCCTTAGTTTTGGCAATTCCCGTGATTCCATCACTTGATCAATGTAAAGCAAAGCAAAGAAATGCAAAGAGAAATGCAAATGGAGACAAAGGGCCACCCATTACTTAACCAATCAACAAGAATAAATGCAAGCAAACAAACTCTAAAACATACAACAGATTCGACCACTGCTAAAAATAGATCACCTGCAATGAAACCTGTAAGCACAAATCCAACACAACAATAAAAACCTGCATCCCAATATTCATGAAATAATAATGATTTTATCTCGCACATATAGTCTAGCTGCTTTGATTATCCGCATTTTCACCAAATTCAACTACCAAATCACCAAATTCAAAAATTTCAAATGGCTACTATAAGAAAACTAAAGAAAAACACATACAGATGGCTACTATAAGAACAATTCTTATACAACATCATAGTACCATCGTGGGGTCCTCCATCATATTATTAACTTTTTATTCCAAGAAGAACCTAGAAAAAATCGTGAAAATGGCTGCAACACCTTAATGCTTCTTTCATCGCCACCATCCTCACGCTACACTCTAATTTCAAGAACTCCAACAACAATGCTAAAGACATACATGCATGTCACTATCGAACCCTCCATACCCGCATCAATCGATCCAATTTTAAACCCAAGAAACTATGCAAACCCAAAGAACGCTATAATAGAGACAATGAAAAAGTTTTGCAGATGTTTCTCAAAGTTTGCTTCAAAATAGAAAATCCACATCTTATATGAGATATTCAAGAAAGAAAATATCGATAAACCAATTTTTTATTCTTGAGCACAATATGACACGAAAATGGAGTTTAATTACTACGTATACAACTAACCTTGACGTAAACTCCGAAGCAAAGAATATTCTACTAACTTCAGGGCATCATTATATGTAGACTCGTAACTCAAGTGAATAATCTTCAAATGATAATTCTTCCAAGTCGGGCTTGATAAGCCTATAAACCAAGGAAGCTTCCTCGCATAGTAATAAAAGTTCCTAATAAATGCAATGTTATGTGCCCATGCATTAAAACTACTAATATATAATATACCAAAGAAATCTAAGCAAAGATAGTTTTATTGTTGAACATCAAGAAACAATTGAGCCTGTGGAAATGTATTCTAGTTTTCAATCATTGCAATTAGTTGAGTTTTGAGAAAGAAATCAACATCCAATTCAAGAGATTGAATTAATAATGGCAACTCATCAAATGCCCAAAAATAGGATAACAACTCATGACTACTTACATGTTTCGAAATCAATATTGAAATGTAGCAGGAGAAACTTTGTTCGATGCACTTAGAATTTCGCAAAATAAAATTTTAAACAAAATTATAAAATGCAAGAAACCATAAAAATGAAAATATAAAAATAAAAGCAAGCAAACAAAAACTCAAATGCTATGCATAGGCAAAAGAAATGTACCTAATTCAATGTCTTCATAAAACTCCATCTCTGAATTGCTGCGGTTCTTCTTTTGAATTGTTGCGATGATGTCGATCCAAGCAACAAGAAGATGCATTAATAGAGACCTCTGTGATTCATTTCCATCTACCCAATACAAAATAAAACATATTTAAATATAAAGCACATACTTACATGCCATACATTCTATGATAAAAGTTTAAGCATGAATAAATAACATGAAAAAACAATGATAGTCAATCATTCTTAATGTAGAAATTGAGAAAGAGGAATACCTTGAATAAAAATTAACCACTTTGACAAATGATTCAGCTCCTTCAACTCTCAATCTTACCGAAAATGGGAAAACCAACAAACTAATAAGTAACAGCCAGAGATACCAATAACAAGAAAGATCAACAAGAAAGATTAACAAATACGTAGACACCACAATGGATACATGCATGTCAACTTAATGATCAAAACTCTTCAACGCAAAAATCATTATGATTAGAATTCAATAACTTATTACAAATAAGCTAATGAGTGCAGCCCAAATAGATACTTATAAGCACAAAATAAAATTATAGAGTTGTCTCAAGTAAAATAAATAGTCGAAAGTGATGTCTCAAAAGACTAACGGAATCTTCCCAACATAAATTGCCTCACAATGACATAGGTTACTAGTAAATCACCATAATTAAACCATGGCAAGTAATAACCAAAATTACAGCAATTCAAGAGATTATAAACATCTTTAACATTTCAAAAAATAAGATCAAACGGTGGTCTCGTAGATGTGTTGATGATCAGCCGTATTTAAGTTAATCTTTCTGCAATCTTTTCTTATTGATCTTACTGATTAAAACTGTTTAGGCATTAATCTATTAGGATATTAATGCCACATTTAATCTCCCAAAGTTATAATCGCATGCAAATGCCAAAAAAGAGGTACAAATCCCGATTATCATGCAAGCTCTTTAAATATGACTTTGCACCATATTAATTTGAATATACAACTAATTATCCATGTTTCCCATGAACCTAAAAGAGCCAAGCATAATGGGAATCCATGTCTTGAGGACAAAAAGAGTGACCTGATGATAGAGTGGAGGACTAAAGTAAATGGTATGGAAACCAACTTGGAGGAAGTGAACTTCTAAACAATTTGGAGATTACTAGAATAGTTAAATGTCGTGAGGAAAATCTATTCACTATAAATCAAGACTGAGGTTATGTGCTTAATTTAGGCATTTGGTACAAATCTCCAAAGAAAAATAGATGTTTAACACTAGTACAAGGTCGCTCAACAAAATAAAAATTAACTCGAAATAGAAAAGCGGCATCTGTATCCTTCAAGTTCATGTAGAAGCTAATACTATGTCAAGTTGTCGCAATTACCCGCCTGTCGAACTTTCTATGCCGGGGTTGTTGGCGACTAAATTGTCGCAAATTAGACGAAAAAAATCCTGAGTGTTAGTTCATCTTAAGTTTTAAATTGCCGCAATTCCACACACAACAAGTAAAGAAAAATCCAAAATTTCCGCCAACTCGAAATGCAAGACCCAAATCAACAAAACATGATACCTCAAATCAAACATCATAAAATCAATCAAACGCACAAGCAAAAATCATCCAATAATCTAACCTAAACAGTAAAAACAAAACCCACAAGGAAGAAACTCATAGATCAACAATCAAAAACGAAAAACAAACCAATTTTACGAGAAAAACCTAATCCTTTTCAACGGGGAGAGGGGAGTCGTGGGACTCACCGAACGAACGGGAAGGAAAGGAAAACAGACGGAGAAGAAGATAGAGGAGGCCTGGAGTCGCTAACCTAATTGATTCTGGGGTGGGTCGATTCGTGCACCAGTTCTATTGAACTCACATTTTTAACCAATTAAAATGTGACACGTAATTAATTAAAAATAAATAAAATAATATTTATAATTATTCCTGCCTGCTCCGGTTCGTCCGGGTTCTTCTGGGCATGAAAATCAAACCGAACCGGGAAAACGCCGGGTTTTCTTCGGTTTTCGGTTCGGGTTTTCTTCGGTTTTGGTCAACTCTGGTTTTCTTCGGGTTTTTTGGGCCTCGTCTGCGCGGTTTCTCGGTTTTTCGGTTTTTTTTGCCCACCCCTACCTTCGTGAGTCCATCCATGCTCATCTCATCGTGAGCCGAGTTCGGAGGCCGACATATATAGGTGAATGAGGCTGAAAACACACCGGGACGCAGTTCTCTATCTCTTTCGTACGTTGATCTTTATTGATGGATAATATTTTCAGCATGTTTCCTTATCAGCCTCCTCCCAACGATAACTAAGAAGTTGAAGTTCATGAAGTTAAAGTGAAAGTAAGCTTGTTGATGATGCCTGAAGCAGGACACTGGTGCTGGGGTTTTGGATTCATGCGACAGTAATAAATCTGCATGCTCGTGCTGCTTACATTTTTATTAGAATGGTGCATGCAGCCTGGGAATTTGGTGGTGATCATCAATAAGGTTTTCTTTAAAATCATTCATCAAATCAGTATTTCTTTTGGGATGCGAGAAGCTTGACCAACACAACATAACCAAATGACTTTTGAATTTCCACTGCCTAAAATACATATATATATTATTAACTCAAAGAATCTACCATGTAATTAAACCCCAATAAAGATTATATATAATGTTTATGCAAGCTTCCTACCTTATTAACAAGATGATCAGCATGCTTTAGCTCTAGTATTGGCTTTAAATATGCACTATGATTACTTCTTTAATTTGACAACAAAGAAAGGTTTATTTCCTGCAAAAATTGAATGTAGTTAGAATGTTGGAAAATGAGGATGGCGATGATTTTTAATACAAATATCTTACATCTTATTGTAATACAACTCCACAACATAAACACCAATCTTTTTATTACTTTTAGTAACAATGTCATTTTGTATTGTTAACTAACCTACCATTATTATTGTCTAACATTACTTTATTGTAATTCAAAAGTTTAGACTATATATAACGCTACTAATGCCACATTTTAGCAGTATTTTTCTCTACTTGTAAGTGGAATGTCTTAGGTTCGACTCTTGTGAATGGCGCGTTTGATATCAAATTGTTGCTAGTTGTGGCTTAGCCAAATCTCACGATTAGTGTAAATAGTATTGTTGTATTAAAAAAAATTGAACTATAATCTTAATAATTATTATATAATTACAGTAACCTTTTACCCTAGTCTATTTTAGACATTGAATATTAGATTGTAATACATTAAACGTATGAAGCTCAAAAGTGAATTAGAATTGAATTACTAATAATTTATTAAAAAAGGATGCAAATAATTCTCTCTTTATTTTGAATTTTATTGTTAAAGCTTACCCGCACCACACCCGTTGGGCAGTTTCGGGAGAGGAGGAGCATCAAGTATGCACCATGATGTTTATGCTTCCTATCTTATTGGCTTCTGAAGCTTCTCAAGTATGCTTTTAAAATGCTGACGGCCACATGGATTTTATGTTTGTGCTTGTAATTGCTTAATTTGATGAATAATATTTTATTTGCTTTAGAGTTGCTTCCTTCATCAATTCATGTTCGTTACATTTTTGGATCGAGATTTTAGCACTTACTTTTTAGCCTCATGCTCTCCTTTTGAGAGCATAATATATGAAATGTGAAATTATCAAATTGTTAAAAGTGGTAAAGAGGGGTGTCAAAATCTCTACTCTTTTATTTTGTTAAGAATAATCTTCGCCTCCGTAAATTTGTTTATTCCAATTCTCTCTTTTTTGTTATTTTAGTTCACCATGACCCCACTATGGAATTTGTAGATACCAATAACTTTTTTATACAAGGATATCGAAAAGAGAAATAACAATATACAAGCACTAGTAGAAAAAATAGCTTGGGCGACAAAACTTTAGGCTACGAATAATTTTCCGTCGGGCAAGATCACTTTGGGCGACGAAAACCCTCTTTCGTTGCCTAAACATAACTTTAGGCAACGATACTTTAGGCGACACCATATTTCGTCGCCTAAGCATCACTTTAGGCGACAAAACTTTAGGCGACCAAGTAAGTCGTCGCTTAAAATTTCAATGGGTGACGACTAAATACATTTGTCACCCAAAAGGTGGAACAAGTGGCGGCAAATAGAGAATGTGGCGCCAAACTTTGCGCGACAAAATAATTCGTCGCCTAAAATTTCTTGCGCGACAAATTGTTCGTCGCTCAAAGTGGCGACTTTAGGCAACGAATATTTTCGTCGCCCAAAACCTAGCAGATTTAATCCCCTCCCTTCAACCCGAGAGGCAGTTTTTGCAAAAAAATTCTATAAATTTGCCTCTCAAGCTCTCCCTCTCGGATTTCTCCCTCCAAATCTCTCTCCCTATCTTACTCATCTCCATCTTTCTCTCCCTATCTCACTCATCTCCCTCATCATCTCACTCTCTATCCCTCTAGATCTCTCTCTCTCTCTCTCTTTCTCTCTCTCTCTCTCTCTCTCCCCAAGCGAGGTTCTATTTCCTCCTCCACCACCATTTCCTCTCCTCCTCGTCCTCCTCCACCACCACCACCGGGAATCGTTAACAGTAATTTTTATTTTTTAATATTATTTATTATTTATTATTTTTGAATTCTAATTAACATAAATTAATTAATTTTGTATAGGTTTGTTGCATAGGATTTTTGTTGGAGCACCAATTTGAAGGTATTTTCTTGATCATTTTATGTTGTTGACGTACGAATTTATTTTATATGGTTTTGTATGCAAATAATTTGTATATGTTGAATGACTTTATGTTGCGTTGTACGTACGAAGTTAATAGTAATTAACCTTGTACGAATTTATTTTGTGTTGTACATATGAAGTTAATAGTAATTAACTTTGTCCGAATTTATTTTGTGTTGTACGTACGAAGTTAATACTTCGTATGCATTTTTTTAACAAAAGCTTAGTTTCCCGTTTGAGAATTAATTGGATTTCGCGCATGGATGCGAAAGCGTGACTGCGATCCAATTGATTCTTGAATTGTCCCATTTTTTGGACAGTTTGGGAGTGCACATTTGTGTGTCGTAGTTTGCGGTTCACGGGTTAGGTTTCGATTGTGGATTTTTGGTAACATCTTACGTTCTTCGAGTGCATAGTAGGTATTTGATATCTGCGTCGTGCACTTGGAGAACTGTAGGGAGATGTTGCCAAAATTTGCCCACGTCGAAATCTAATCTTGGTGGATCCGTAAACTACGAGACACAAATGTGCACTCCCAAATGGGATAGGGCCTTTACCGGAGGCATAAGGTGACGAGACATAGTTGAAGTTATTCTAATGCTCCCATCTCTCTCTCTTTAATGTGGTAACAGGAAAAATGGACAAACAGTGGATACATAATCCGAACAGATGTGCTGCTGAATATTTGGAAGGAGTAGATAATTTTATTGAATTTGCAACGAGACACAACCGGGGGCCTTCTCATATCAAGTGTCCGTGTCAGTCATGTAACAATCATATGTGGGAGACCCCTGACAATGTTCGCCATCATTTGGTAAGAAATGGGATGACGCAGACCTATACGAGATGGAATCATCACGGGGAACCATTACATCATGCTTCGTCTTCGTACCAGTCACGAGCAGAGACTGGTGAAGGAAATTTATCTGGTAATGACCAAGTCATGGGTATTGTAAATTACTATTATCCATACGCCTCGAGCAATGACAATGAGGAAGTGGGGGATGACGTGCCTCCCACCATGAACAAGGAAGCATTCGATAAGTATGAAAGGTTATTGAAAAATGCCAAGCAAGAATTATACCCGGGTTGTGAAGACTATTCAGTTCTTACGGCGATTGTGGAGTTTATGCAAGGCAAGATGAAGTTCCGTATGTCAAACCGGTGTTATGACTACTTTATTGGTATTGTGTGTAGGATGCTTCCAGAATACAATTGTTTGCCTAAAGATCATAAAAGTGCTCAGAAGGTGCTAAACGGTCTGGGCTTAGGGTATGAAAAAATTCATGCATGTGTAAATAATTGTATATTGTTCTATAAGGAAAACAAAGAGTTGGATAAATGCCTTGTTTGTAATGAGCCGAGATATAAAATCACACCTAAAAAAAGAAGGACGAAGATTCCAAAAAAAATGTTGCGTTATCTTCCATTAATGCCTAGGTTGCAGCGCTTGTACATGTCGACGCACACAGCAACCGACATGAGATGGCATAAGGAAGAACGGGTTGATGATAATGTTATGAGGCATCCTACAGATGGACAGGCATGGAAAGAATTCGATCGGATGTACCCTAAATTTGCAGTAGACCCACGCAATGTCAGACTAGGACTTGCCAGCGACAGATTTAATCCGTTCACAGTTCTGAACCAAACCCACAGCAGTTGGCCGATCGTCGTAGTTCCTTATAATTTGCCGCCTTGGAAATGCATGAAAAAGGAATTTACAATGATGAGTCTATTAATCACCGAAGATCCAGGAAAGTCCATCGATGTTTATTTGCGCCCGTTGGTTGATGAGTTAAAGAATTTATGGGAAAACGGTGTGCGTACATTTGATAAGTCCACTGGGAAGATGTTCACCTTGCGAGCGGCAGTGATGTGGACGATACATGATTTTCTCGCTTATGCAATGATTTCCGGTTGGAGTATGAAGGGTTATATGGCATGTCCAGTCTGCAAGGAGGACGTAAAATCTGGTTGGCACGCCGGAAAGGTATGTTATATGGGTCATCGTAGATGGTTGTTGTGGGATCACGAGTGGCGTACGGACAATACATCTTTCAATGGCAACACAGAGACCCGCATCAGACCTAGAGAATGGTCGGGATATGACATTCTGGCTAAGTTGAAGAGTATAGAATTTGGTCCATATGGCAAAGGTGTTACTGGGCCTAGACCAGCTTCGCATCATAACTGGACGCATAAGAGTATTTTGTTTGAACTCCCGTACTGGTCCAAGTTAAAGCTTAGACACAACCTCGATGTGATGCATATTGAGAAGGATGTATGTGATACATTGGTAGGGACAATTCTAGACATTGAAGGGAAATCCAAGGACGCGATAAAAGCTCGGCTAGATTTGGAACGAATGGGCGTGAGGCGACCTTTGTGGATGAACAAAGTCGGCGGTGTACTCAGACAGGGTCATCCGTTTTTCACTGTGAAACCGGAGGGGAAGAAACAATTTTTCAAGTTTCTTTCTTCCGTACAATTTCCAGATGTGTATGCTTCAAATATCTCGCGTTGCGTGAACGTGGAGACAAACCAATTTTCGGGATTAAAGAGCCATGATTGTCATGTGCTAATCCAACGCCTTCTCCCAATTGGTATTCGAAGTCTGTTGCCTTCTGATGTGGTTAACCCGATAGTGAAGTTGTCCAGATTTTTCGCACAGTTGACTGCAAGGTCGTTGCGTGTGTCAGATGTAAAAAGGTGCGGAGATGAAATTGTACACATCCTTTGCAAGTTTGAGCAGATTTTTTCGCCAGCTTTTTTTACTAGTATAATTCACGTGATGATACATTTGGCGGATGAGGCATTGCTTGGTGGACCAGTCAACTATCGGTGGATGTATCCAATAGAAAGGTAACATCAACCCATGGCCTTTGTATGATTCTTCATCATTTTATACATGTTTATTAATTACAACCATCGTTTTTCGATTTTGCAGGCTTCTTGGGGAGTTTAAAAAATTTGTGGAGGCATGGATCGCATATGAGTCGCTCACTTTTTGCGCAATGTATCTAACTGATGTTGAGACGACTTTCAATCGGCCCCAACGCAACAACGACGGTGGTGTTAGGAAAGAAAAACTTTCGGTGTTTGCACAAACTGCACGTCCGTTTGGCTCATCACCAAGAGGCGAATCATTTTCTAAAAAGGACATGGAGGTAGCGCATTGGTTCATACTCAACAATTGTGACGAGATTGGGCCGCTTCTGGATGAGCATGAACAGTTGATCAGCAGTTCATATCCTTCAAATTTACATGCCGAGAAACACCGTGCATTGTTTCCTCGTTGGTTGTGCGAACATGTAAGTTTTGTACTCTTTGGTTTCTTCACATTTTAGGTTTTTCGTCATTGTCTTCATATGTTCTTGAACTAACAAGATTATAAATTTTTGTACATATTCAACTAGGTTTTGAAATTGAAGGAAGAGAATTCGCCGTCATACACCGAAGAATTATATAACTTAGCGGTTGGACTGTTTCACGCTGAATTGTACTCAGGGTGTCATGTGAACGGCGTTAAGTTTGTGGATGCTCAGCGTGATGACAACTTGTTAACTCAAAGTAGTGGGGTCTTCGTCCCGGGCGGTGGCGACAGTGCTGATATTGACTTTTATGGCAAACTAACAAGTGTTGTACAAGTGCTTTACAAAGACCGATGCCAAGTGATTTTGTTTAAGTTTCATTGGTTTGACACAAATCCAAACAGGCACAAGAGTATTAAGCGAGACGAATGGTTAGTATCAGTGAACACTAACACACGTTGGTACGATGAAGACCCTTACATTTTAGCAACTATGGCGAAACAAATCTTCTATCTTGATGACCCGAATGTGGGGAATGGTTGGAAAGTTGTTCAAAAAATCCATCACAGAAACATATATGATATTCCTGACGGAGATAATAATGAAGAAGACAGCGTCGCTGACCAGCAGCTTTCATCTTTGATAGATTTTGGTTTGGCAACACCGTTGGATACAAATGTAATCCAAGAACCGCTTGAGGTAGCTGGAATGCCTGAAATCGAAATACCGATTGATTCAATTACAATTGACCTCGATGATCTAAGATGCTACAATCCACATGACCCCGCACAGACCGAGGACAGTGATGATGAGGAATCATATGCAAGCAGCGAATCTGAACTACCAAGCCTACCTCGAGTCCAACATAGTGGGGTTCTGCATATACCATACAACGCCTCATACGGTGCCATACCGATGCTAGAGTGAAACTGTTATTGGCAATAGAACTCTATCAACGCCAAGTAGTGTCCCAACTTCCCGAATTGAAGGACCGAAACTCTCCAACATGTCCTCTAAGGTCTGAATCGTCCTCTCGGTGACCATCTGTACGTGAGGTGAAGCTGTACTATACAGAAGTTTCGTTCCCATCACCTCCTGAAATGCAGTCCAAATTTAGAAGTGAACCTCGGATCTCTGCTCAGATATGATGGAAACTGGTACACCCCATGGAGGTTTAACAATCTGATCAATGAACATCTTGCCAACTTATTCAACTTGTAATCTGACGAATCGGCAAAGTGCGCTGTTTTTGTGGTCGAGTGGAAACCAATCACCCAAATACCATCACACTTTGCTCAGGTAGGTGGTAACCCAAACACAAAGTCATGCGGTAACATTCTCCATTTCCAAGCCGGAACCGGAAGCCTACAGGCAACCCCGCGAAGGTTTCTGCCTCTCCGCCTTCTCACGACCGGTGACACTGACTCACGTACACGGCGATATCTTTCTTCATCCCTGACCAATAGTAATAAAGATGCATTGGTAGTACATTCATGGGATTCACGTATTCTACGAGAAATGTACGCCTCATCCGGGGATTTCTCTCCTCAATCCACCACTCCCCTTCAGGTACAACTAAAAACGACTACCCAACATCAGTAATCCATCCTCCCTGACTACATAATCCTGTCTCAAGGCTGCCAGAACTTCCTCATAATTATTTTACAGAATCGTCCTTGGCCTCTGGGCATATCCACAAGAGCGAGGTCTAACAGGAAATGAGCCTAGCAGAGCTCAGATTCATCCACATTGGTGGCACCATGCTCCTCAACTCACCCAACATCGGAATGTAGGTCACTCTAATCGATGCCAGCCTTGCATGGGTTTCACGACTCAGGCGTCGGCCACTACGTCGCGCCACGAGATAGTGATAGTGATGCAGTTATAATCACTAATCAGCTCCATCCATCTCCTCTGCCTCAAGTTCAACTCACTCTGCGTAAGGAATACTTGAGACTCTTGTCAGGTCGGTGAAGATACGGCAAGTCTCCCCACTCAGGATAATGTCGCCAAATCTTCAAAGCAAAGACCACTGCAGCTAACTCAGGTCATGAGTAGGATAATTCATTTCATGCCCGTTTGGGTTGTCTGGATGCAGGGCGATGACCTTACCATGTTGCATCCAACACACAACCCAAACCATGCAAGCATACGTGTAGATATCAAATTCCGCTCTCATGGGGAAAGCACTAACACGGTGCATGAGTAAGGTGATGTTTGATTCCTGGAAACTCCGCTCACAACTGTCCCAAATGAACTTAACATCCTTCCTGGTGAGTTTGGTAAGAAGATCCGGCTATAGATGGTCTGCCTTGCAGAAAACGTGATAATAGCCGGCTAGACCCAAGAAACTTCTGACCTCAGTCACATTAGTCGGCTACTCAATTCCACCACCGCCTCCACCTTCTGTGGATCCACAAATACCCTCAGCAAGATCATACCTCAAAGAAGCTAATACGATCGAGGCCAGCCCCGACATTTGCGAACCCTTCCTGTTGTGCTGTCCTCAAACTCTCCAAAACAAATCCTCAGATGTTCCTCATGTTCTATCCTCTGGGAGTAAATCGGAATGTCGTCGATGAACACAATCACAAATCGGTCCAAATGCGGTCGGAAGACTCTGTTCATCAAATCCATAAATGCGGTTTGGAGCATTAGTAGTCAATCGAGCGGCATCACCAGGGAAACTCATAATGTCCATATCTCGTTCGGAAGGCAGTCTTGGGCACATCATCACTTGCGGATACGCAACTGGTGATATCGGTCGAATCAATCTTGAAAACTCGTGCCCTTCAATTGATCAAGCGAATTGTTGTGTCCAAGGGCAATGGATAACGGTTCTTCCACCAGTCACGGTTGAGTTGCCTGTAATCTATGCATAAGCGCATACTCCCATCCTTCTTCTTAACAAACAACACCGGAGCACCCCAAGGTGAAGTGCTGGAGTTGAATAGACCCCTTATCAACTAACTCCTGAAGTTGGGTTTTAACTCCCTCAATTCAGAGTGGAGCCATACGATACGGCGGCTGGGAAATAGGATCAGTACCTGGTATCAGATCAATACATCAAGCTTCGATCTCTGTCGAGGAGCTAAACCAGGTAAGTCCTCAGGAAGCGCGTCGGGATATTCATTGACCACGCGAACATCCTCGTACGGACTGGAGAATCTTCCATCATCACCATGGGCCAAGTACCCCCTGACAACCCTTCTGCAACAACTTCTTCGTGTTTGAGTGATGAAATCAAAGCGTTCTGTAACACCTTTCTCTCGCCTTGGAAGACAACCCCAGATACCCGGTATTTGGAATGTGACCACTTTCGAATGCGACAATCACGATGGCATGATACTTGGATAGCAATCCAAGCCCCGAGGAATAATATTCGAAATCAATGATGTTTAAGGAATAAGATTCGCCTCCATGAGTTCGTCGCCAACGAAAACTGGACAATCCTAAATTCCATTGAGCGGCACTAGTCTGCCCCCCATAGGCTGAGCAGTAACTAACTCACACTCAAGAGGTGAGGGTTGAGGATTTACTTTCTTAAGCGAACATAGGAGATATAGCAGGATGAAGTAGCACAGGATCAATTAAACTCTACCACAGAACCATAAAACTTTCAGCGTACCCATAATGATTCTTAAGCAAGAAATCTAAAGAGGAAAGTACGACTAGTACTCCCCTGAACTACATTAGCAAGAACTTTTCCCCAATTGGCTAAATGGAAAAACACTGTATTTGTGATAAATTGGCATAGCTCTGAACAAATCTTTGAGATACTCAGTACAAGAATGACGATACTAAGTGTTTGTCATAGAATTCTCTGAACCTATGCTCTGATACCAAAATGCAGCCACACCACCCTCGATACACGTGGTCTAGTGCGAGCGTCTTGGCCGACACTCGTAAGTGTGGCTTCGTAAATGCATGACAACACTTGTGAAAAACTGAAGTTAATTTATAATAAAGTTCGCGAATTCGATGTCAATATGCATATGGTTTCAGAGCGTACTAATTTGAAGCTTGACGAAATAAAATAATGATCAAGTTCCTAAAATCTCTATCATAACAGGGATGGATATTATTATAGAAGCGAATAACAAAGATAAATCCCTACATGGTTGGGATATCTGATCAGAGCTGCCACAGATGCCTCGAGCTTCGCCGATACTCTGTCAGTGTGTCACAGCATAAAACAAAAGTGTGATGGACAAAAATAAAGTTTTTCACAAACCTTTCTCTTTTCAAAGTATTAACCCCCTGTTTAGAAAATCCAGTATAATCATTAGAAAGCATTATCATGAAGTATAGTTCGAAGGTATTATAAACATATCTTGAAAAGTCTCGTAAGATATACATTTCCGTAAATCACAAATCATAGTATCCAATAATATGGTCTACGGGCTTAAACTACAAGGTATATCTGCGATACACATGCACGGGTTGAGGAACAACCTCTCGTCCGTACAAGTCCAATACGTTAATCAATAATTTAGCCTCTAGTACCACACATGTAAGTCAACGTCACCAGATCATTGGGTAGGGCTATTTTTCCCCATAAACAACAACAATAGCATCAAGACAAGCTTGCACCAAGGTATTTACCGGACATACACAGATGCAGTCGTGTGACCCATACATGTGAGAACTGTCTAATGGCCATGAAGCGGTACTACAAGCGTAAACTGCCTCCTTACCAGGGATTTGATCCATCTTTCATACTGACACCCGTTTACTAAACTACTTGAGCCACTTGGAGTAATGCTTTGACATCTCACAGATGTGTTTGAAAGCATTACATACATACTCATGTGTATGAACTATAGGATACAAGATTCCTTTCATAATTCCCAAATATTTAATATTGCATAAATAATATCTTTTCTCAAAATCACATGCCAAATACCATTTCATATTTATGCAAAAGCGATAACTTATAGTGTAAACCATTTCAATATGTATAAACATATCCCAATATCCATTTAAATTCATATCCCAATATAAAATAAATAACACAAATATGGTTGCATAAATAATTGTCAACAAGTATATATATGTTCATAATAAATATATATAAATAATCATCTTTGTCCGAAAACCATTTAAAACCATAAATAAATCACTTTCATAAACATTTTCAATCGCAAAACCATTGAGTAAAGCAAAAAGTCACTCCACGGGTGATCGAGAGTGAAATCTCCCAGTGTTGCCCTCCTCGGTGTGCGGGCGAGAAGGGTACCTATTTAAAGTTGGGGATAAATTAGAACTTCCTAAAAATAATTAAAAAATAGGCCAGCAAAGAATCCCCAAAAATATGAATATTTTAAGCGAAAGCAGACTCGAAAAATGAATTCCAGGGCCCCAAAAACCCCTAACCGCCGGCCTTAGCAGTGTATATCACACATACCGCCGCGCGGAATCGGTCGGAAAACGCTCATCGCCTGGAAACCCCCTCACGCGCGCACGCGCGCCCGTACGCGCGGAAACCCCCAGGCCAGCGCCCACGCAGCAGGACAACCACCGCGCGCCGGCCGCAGCGCGTGGGGAAGTGACTCGCAGCTGACACGTGGTTACACACGCGCTGGCCAGGTGTCTGCGCTGCGGCTGCGTGGTCCGCGGTAGCGTGTCCCCACGCGCGTCGCACTTCCCGCGCCCTGCTAGCGTCACCCCACGCTGCTGACGTCAGCCACGCGCCCCACCCCAGCGCTGGCGACGTCGTGGCCGGGTTGGGTTTTAACGGAATATCATCGCCGTTAGGAATATTCCCCTGCCGTTAGGAATATTCGTTCAGATTAGCGAACTGTTCCCTCTCCTCCTTCCTCGCCGGTCGCCGGAGCTCCGCCGCCGGCCGCCGTCCCGCGCCCGTGCAGTTCGCGGAATGCAGAATTTTAATGCCGATTATGTCCCAAACTAAAAATTCATATCTCCTTCATTCTTTGTCCAAAATTGACGTGCCACATATCAAAATTGAAGGTATTGAGGTAGAATATTTTGTACCTATTTGAGGAGCCGGAAAAGTGGCCGGAGATGGCCTGAAATTGGCCGGGAAAGCTTAAACCCTAATTCCGTTCTCCTTCAATATTGCTGCAAATTTGGCGTACTTTATATATCGCGATCGAACCTACTCAATCCAACAAAGCCAATGGTAATGGTCTCGAGAAACACCTTAGTCTGGATTACTGAGAAGTCAGCGGTTAGTTTCGAAACCGTTCAGCGTCAGTTTGAACAATGAAGTCGGGTGACGAAACTAAAAACACAGTCTCGTCCACAATGGCAGAGGAGACACTCTGGTATGATTTTGGGCGTTGGTTTGGTGGTTTTTGTGATTAGTTGAAGAATGGTGGCTCTCGGTACGTATTTTGCGAGAGAGAGAATGGGAAAGAAAGAGAGAGAAAGATACACGTAGAATTTAGCTGCTGTGCAATCAGCCAAAATGCCAAAACCTAATTCCCATACACGGGGTGTAGAGTGCAAAATGCCCCTACAGCACAAGTTCCGTAAATTGTCATTCGAACTCCGAATTGAGTTCCGCTTTAGTCACTGCGTTAAATATCGACAGTCATCAAGAATATGTAAAGAAATAGAATTTTTACATGTCGTCACAAAAGTCAACAAAAAGTCAACATTGGCCACTAGGGGTATTTTGGTAATTTCACATAAATTTTGGGACGGGTTGCAGCATTTGATAAGTCCACTAGGAAGATGTTCACCTTGCGAAGCGTGATGATGTGGGCGATACATGATTTTTCGCTTATGCCGTTGATTTCCGGTTGGAGTGCGAAGGGTTATATGGCATGCCCAATCTGCAAGGAGGACGTAACATCTGATTGGCACGCTGGAAAGGTTTGTTATATGGGTCATCATAGATGGTTGTTGTAGGATCACGAGTGGCGTACGAACGATACATCTTTCGTGACAACACGAGATGCCTTAGACCAGAGAATGGTCGGAAGATGGTCCCCGGATAAGTTGAAGAGTTTAAATTTGGTCCATATGGCAAAGACATTGTATAATTTGAACCAACTATGTAATTGGACATAAAGTATTTGTTTGAACTCTTATCTTGGTCCAAGTTAAAGCTTAGACACAACCTCGATGTGATGCATATTGAGAAGGATGTATGTGATACATTGGTAGGGACAATTCTAGACATTGAAGGGAAATCCAAGGACGCGATAAAAGCTCGGCTAGATTTGGAACGAATGGGCGTGAGGCGACCTTTGTGGATGAACAAAGTCGGCGGTGTACTCAGACAGGGTCATCCGTTTTTCACTGTGAAACCGGAGGGGAAGAAACAATTTTTCAAGTTTCTTTCTTCCGTACAATTTCCAGATGTGTATGCTTCAAATATCTCGCGTTGCGTGAACGTGGAGACAAACCAATTTTCGGGATTAAAGAGCCATGATTGTCATGTGCTAATCCAACGCCTTCTCCCAATTGGTATTCGAAGTCTGTTGCCTTCTGATGTGGTTAACCCGATAGTGAAGTTGTCCAGATTTTTCGCACAGTTGACTGCAAGGTCGTTGCGTGTGTCAGATGTAAAAAGGTGCGGAGATGAAATTGTACACATCCTTTGCAAGTTTGAGCAGATTTTTTCGCCAGCTTTTTTTACTAGTATAATTCACGTGATGATACATTTGGCGGATGAGGCATTGCTTGGTGGACCAGTCAACTATCGGTTCCATTAGAAAGGTAACGTCGACCCATGGCCTTTGTATGATTCTTCATCATTTTATATACATGTTTATTAATTACAACCATCGCCGTGGAGCTTTTGGTGAAGCTTTTGGGAACTTTAAAAAATTTGTGCGCAACAGGCTGCTTTAAGGATCCATTGTGCAGGCATGGATCACATATGAAGTCGCCACTTACAAGAAATGTATCTAACTGATGTTGAGACGACTTTCAATCGGCCCCAACGCAACAACGACGGTGGTGTTAGGAAAGAAAAACTTTCGGTGTTTGCACAAACTGCACGTCCGTTTGGCTCATCACCAAGAGGCGAATCATTTTCTAAAAAGGACATGGAGGTAGCGCATTGGTTCATACTCAACAATTGTGACGAGATTGGGCCGCTTCTGGATGAGCATGAACAGTTGATCAGCAGTTCATATCCTTCAAATTTACATGCCGAGAAACACCGTGCATTGTTTCCTCGTTGGTTGTGCGAACATGTAAGTTTTGTACTCTTTGGTTTCTTCACATTTTAGGTTTTTCGTCATTGTCTTCATATGTTCTTGAACTAACAAGATTATAAATTTTTGTACATATTCAACTAGGTTTTGAAATTGAAGGAAGAGAATTCGCCGTCATACACCGAAGAATTATATAACTTAGCGGTTGGACTGTTTCACGCTGAATTGTACTCAGGGTGTCATGTGAACGGCGTTAAGTTTGTGGATGCTCAGCGTGATGACAACTTGTTAACTCAAAGTAGTGGGGTCTTCGTCCCGGGCGGTGGCGACAGTGCTGATATTGACTTTTATGGCAAACTAACAAGTGTTGTACAAGTGCTTTACAAAGACCGATGCCAAGTGATTTTGTTTAAGTTTCATTGGTTTGACACAAATCCAAACAGGCACAAGAGTATTAAGCGAGACGAATGGTTAGTATCAGTGAACACTAACACACGTTGGTACGATGAAGACCCTTACATTTTAGCAACTATGGCGAAACAAATCTTCTATCTTGATGACCCGAATGTGGGGAATGGTTGGAAAGTTGTTCAAAAAATCCATCACAGAAACATATATGATATTCCTGACGGAGATAATAATGAAGAAGACAGCGTCGCTGACCAGCAGCTTTCATCTTTGATAGATTTTGGTTTGGCAACACCGTTGGATACAAATGTAATCCAAGAACCGCTTGAGGTAGCTGGAATGCCTGAAATCGAAATACCGATTGATTCAATTACAATTGACCTCGATGATCTAAGATGCTACAATCCACATGACCCCGCACAGACCGAGGACAGTGATGATGAGGAATCATATGCAAGCAGCGAATCTGAACTACCAAGCAAAAGTGATGAAAGTGACGACGACGATGTGTATTGTATTTCTGATTCAGACTAAGTTCGAAAGTGCTGAAATTGTATTTCAATAAACATTGAAACATACATTGAAGTTGTAACTTGTAACATTGTCAAATTATTAAGAAGAGACATTGAAACATAAATTATACCTTCATTTACCAAGGAAAAAAAAAACCTGATTTGTAATTACAGGGAAGATGATTACATATATATCTTAGGCGACAAATAACAGTTCGTCGCCCCAAATGTTAAAAATAATTACTTCATTTAAAAAAAATTTAAAAATTGTTTTGTAAAAAATTGCATATGTATCTTAGGCGACGAATATAAGTTCGTCGCCCAAAGTCGCTTAAGGCGACCAATAATTCTTCGTCGCCCAAACTATTCGTCGCCCAAACTGTTAATAATACTTTTTAAACCTGTCAATATTTGGGGTAGAATTTTTAAGGGTTTGGGCGACGAATGAGTGTTTGTCGCCTTAAGTAATTGAAAAGGGGGAAAATTTACACTGAAAAATCTCGTAATAAGTAATTGAAAAGGGGGAAAATTTTGTAAAAAATATACAAACGCTTGTAACGAGAAGGCCTACAACTTTCGTTTACGTGTCATCTCCAAAATCGAACACTAGAAACCATGAAGCCTATATTATTTTTTAACCGTCGATTAACGTTTACGTTTACGCTCGGTTATTATATCTGTAATTTGTTTTTTTCATGCCGGTTCTTTTTCGAAAACATGATCTTTTACTAAATCTAATAAGATGAACGATTCAGATCGTTTATATTATGTCCCCATCTTTATATTGTAGTCAAACTTGTATAAGACGTTATATAGTTTATAGAAACTATATAACATCATCACACTTTTCAATAAAATGTTAATATGGGGACAATCTATGAACGATCGGAACCGTTCATCTTATTACATTCAGTAAAAGATCATGTTTTCAAAAAAGAATCGGGATGAAAAAAAACACTATGGACATAAAAACTGAGTGTAAACGTAAACGTTGATCGACGGTTAAAAAAGAATATAGCCTTCATGGTTTCTAGTGTTCATCTTTTGGAGATGACATCTTAACGGAAGTTGTACACCTTTTCGTTACGAGCGTTTTTGTATTTTTTATAGATTTTTCCCACTTCTCAATTACTTATTATGATTTTTCCCACTGTAAGTTAACTTTTCGTAATACTGTTAATTTGTAAACACACATACATCTTTATTTCTTTAAATCTGAACCGTTAAATATGTAGACATTTTCTTCAAGATCATTCTGTACAAATATTACTTCAATACGAAATGAATAAGTCATTATTTAGGAGATCAGACTAACAACGGCGGACGATAAATTTCTTATATTTAAGCGACCAAAAACAGATTCGTCGCCTCAATTGGTTTTGAGCGACGAATTATTCGTCGCCTAAACCTTGAAATTGGCTTCGCTGCCAAAATTTTGGCTAATTTTGAAAAATTTTAATGAACGTTTGGGCGACGAATTTTTGGGGTTAGAGCGACGAAACTGGTTCGTCGCCCAAAGGCCTTTGGTTTTATTGCACCCCGTGCTGTTTCTTTTTTCTTTCTTCTTCTTTCTTCCTTCCTCCATCTGTAGATTCAAAATTGACCCAGCCACCAGCTCAAACACACACTATCGAACCTCAGCCACGAGCTCTCTCTGCGGTACCAAATTGAACTACAAGAAAAGTATTGGACCCTAACTATAACAACAAGGTATAATTTATCTCCCGATAACCTCTTTGATTTTTTCCTTTTTGATTTCGTGAACTATTAATCTGTGATTGTTGTTTTTTGATTGCGTGAGAGTTTGTATTGTTCGATCGAGCTCAAAGTTTTGACGTTTCTGGATCAGTTTGTGTTTGTATTTGAAATCGGTACAGATCTGTGGCTTGCAGAGGTTTTTTTGTATTAATTTGTTGGGGCTAATTCTTGCATTTTTGGGATACTAATTATTGCATTAGTTAATTAAGGTTCTGGGTTTCATCTAATTTCATGTACGTGATTGCACAAACTGATATTTTGTCAGTTTTTTTTTTTTTTTCGATTTGATGAAACTACAATTTGATGAAACTTCTGTGATGTTAATTGCTGCAATTTCTGCAAGGATGAATATGTGATGTGCCTCATTTTCTTCTGCATTTTTCTTCAATTTCTGCAATTTACAGTGAAGCTGTGATGGTAACTGGATATGCACAATAATGTGCTGTGTGTGCGCGTGCAGTGTGTGCGTGCGTGCAGTGTGTGTTATTGTGTGTGCAGTTTTTGAGCCTGATTTTATTAACTCCCAATTGTATATTTAGTTTTGATGTCACAACGTAATTTTGTTTGCTTCAATTTCATTTGGGGTGGACTGGCTATGTTCATTTGGGAATGTGCCAAAACTACAGTCACGAGCAAGAAAGCCGCTATTTTTTGGATGCAATTTTTGTTTAATTTGTTCAAAAGAAAAACAAAATAATGGCAACAAACTAATAAGTTTGGTTCACAGCAATGTCTGTCTCCTCCTTGGTATTCTAGCTTTTCTGCCCACACGTGTGAGGAATATATGAGTATCAGTTAGGGGGTGCATGGGCTTTTGTAGATACACGTGTGCATATGTCAATGCATTTGTTTGTTGCTCTAGACAGGTGGGGTGATGAGAGAGGTGAAATTTTATTCAGTGTACGTGCGATCAGGTGATAAGGTTTGATGAATAGTGTTCTGCTTCTGCCTCAAAATATGCAGAAAGAAATGATACATCCATGGAATTTGCAGGTGGCATTGCTTCTTGCTGCTACAGTTTTAATATTCATTTTCTTGCTTATTTTCAGTCCAATTGATTTGAGAGAGAGAGAGAGATATTTATCTCTCTGTGATGTGAGCCATCAAAGTTAAATTATATCTGGTTTTCTTAATGATTGAGGGGAACCTCTCTATATCTTTTTGCAAAGAAATATGAGTTGTAAGGGTCAATATCTAAAGAACCCTTATATTTTTTTGGGCTTTTTTTCTTTCTAGCTTATTGATATTTACATCTCCAATTTGTTATTTTGCACTCCAAAATTAAAATTTATTATCACCTTTAAAAACGCTTTAGAAGAAGTGCAAGACGATAATTTGGAAGTGTAAATAACATATATATGTAACTTTTTTAAGAAAAAAAAAACACCTAATTAATTATATGGAGTAGCTGCAGTATATATATGTATATACTTGGTCTGATTTTGATCCTGTGAGAATTTGAACTTGTGGGACCTAATTGGTTCATTATATAAGCAACAGTTTGAAATGTGGTTTCTAATGGGAGGAGCTAGTATAGTAGTACTGAATGAGATATGTGATCAGTTTTTGTGAGAGTATATAGAATGTATACGGAAATCTCACTAAATTAACGCACTTAGTTTGGCAAAATGATTTTGATCAAAGGTTAGAAAGGAGATCGTGCAGTTGAATAACTTATTCTTAGATATAGTCCTAGTGCAGCTCAATGTTTACTTACAATTTATTTAATATGCATATTTCCTTTTATTTAACAATTTGTAACTGGCTGAATTTACAGATGTCTGGTTTGATTTCTACACGCCGTCGCTCTAGTCCTAGTGCAGCTCCATCACAGTCGGCCGCTCAGGATGTCTCCAAGTCGCCTGTCTCGTCCACTGCCTCGGTGACGTTTCCTTTACTGAGTGCTCGTTGGGCTCACTGGCGATAACGTCCCGAGGACCAATGCCCTTAGGCACCCGGGAGTTCCACAGTCGACGGCGAGGGCTCGCAGACAGGTAATATACCCTTACCTCTAATCTTTTTCATTTTTGTTCGATTGTTTAATACCGTCTAGTTCATTTCTTGATTGCATGTTCAAACATTTGCTACGATTGTCAAATATGTTGGAAATTTTGTGTGGATGTGGATATGTTGGAATTGTCAATTTTAAGGATAGTTGGAATTGTTAAATATGTTGGAAATGTTGTGTGGATGTGGATATGTTGGAATATGTTGGAATTGTCAAATTTAAGGATAGTTGGAATTGTCATATATGTTGGAATATGTTGAAATTTAAGGATATGTTGGAATATGTTGGAATTGTCAAATATGTTGGATATGTTGGAATTGTGTGGATGTGGATATGTTAGATTTATTATTTGCAGGTTATGGGAAATGTTAGACTTTTAGGGGAGGTTCTGCCGAATTTTCTGTAAAGTTTTAAAATGACATTTTAACCCTGGTGGATTTCTTCTTTGGTTTGGCAGGGAATAAAAAGACCCGGGGCCCTTGCAGAGGGTTGAAGTCTGCAAGGATCACACGGGCGACTAATGAAAAGATCGTCATCACCTTTTCTGAAGATCACCAAGGTTCTGTCACATCTGACCAGCACAGCACCCTGGTCTCGGAGATAGGGGCGATACTATGTGCCCATTGCCCTATGCGATGGGAGTCATGGAGATCAGTCTCAGCTCAAATGAAGGCGGCGATGTGGGACGAGCTGTCGGTGAGTGTATTCCATACTTTCTACTACTTTTTTTAATTAAGTCCAATATTTTGTATATTTTAATAATATTGTTTTATATTTGCAGGTCAACTTTAATACTACGGACCTTGATGCCAAACGGACAGACTACATAGAGGGGCTTTTCAAAGATCGGTACAAAGAATGGAAGGCCGACCTCCACAAAGTTTTCAGGTCGTATCCGGACGCGCAGACTGCTTTAGCCCGAGGATGCCCTACGGAGTTAGTGGAGCGGTCTGATGATTGGGAGTGGTTATGTAACCACTTTCAATCTCCTACTTTTTTGGTAAGTTTACACATTTATTTTATCATTTTACTCAAAAATTAATATACGCACTAACAAATTTTGGGTTCAACAGAGACGTTCTCAAGCCAATTCGCTAAATAGGTCGAAAAAGATACTTTTCCACCATTCCGGCTCGAAGCGCTTTTCCTATAGACTGGCTGAACGACGAGAGATAAAACTTTACATTTTTTAATTTTAATATATTTTAATATTTATGAATTTTAAATTTTAACCCCTTTTTTTTTAGAAAGGTGCAAAGTTTCTGGAGATTGACATGTTCGAGGAAGTTTATGTCCGCCCCGATGATGAGACGGCTCATCAGCTCCATGTAAGTTTATTTAATTACCTATTACTTTTCTTCCTTTTATAATTATTATAAACAATAATATATTTTTTCTTATTACAGGCCACTATGGTGGAGAAGAGCAATGCTCTTCTAATGCTCTTCTCGAAGAAGTGGCATCACAGCTTCCCCCCGAGACTCCTATCGAGGACGTCACTCCAACTGAGGATGATGGTCTTCGTATACTCACAGAGACGCTAGACCAGACCCTTGGTCGTAGGCCTGGTAGGGTTTACCGAGGGATGGGGAAAGCGCGACTCCGAGAGAATGGTGCCTCATCTTCTAACAACAATTCGGAAGAGGTCACCTCGTTGAAGGCACAAGTTCAAGACCTGGAGCAGAAGCTCGCGTCTCAGGAAAGCCAGCTCGCGGCTCAGGACGCTCGGATGAGCCAAATCTTACGTGCCCTCCAATTGTCCGGCATTCCATTAAATATGCTATCATCTGATTCCCAACCCCCTCACTAGTTACTTCGTTTTAGGATTTTCATTTCTTTTTATTATTAAATATTTTGTACGTACATTTCTTTATATAATCTAATTTGTTTTTTTACATTGTTTATTATATTGTCTTTTAAATACCAATTAATTAAAAAAATTTAAAAAGTTAAAAAATTTAAAAATTTAAAAATTAAAAAATTAAAAAATAAATACTTTGGGTGACGAAACAACAACTGTAGCCTAAACCCTAAGGCGATGAAATTTTTTCGTCGCTTAAAGTATGACAATAACTTAGGGCGACGAATTGTTTTCGTCACCTAAAAACTTAGGGTGACGAAATATTTTTGTCGCTTAAAGTGTAACAATAACTTAGGGCGATGAACACATTTCGTCACCTTATATTTTGCCCAACAAAATATATTTGTCGCCTGAACTCTATTGCCACGCATATTTTCGTCGCCAGAAATCGTCACTCGAATGTGAATTGGGCAACGAATGTATTTCCTTCGTCGCCCAAATGGTTGGTCGACGGACTTTGAGCAACGAATAGTGAGTGACGAATAGTGGGCGACGAATTATTGGTCGCCCAAATGTTTAGGCGACGAAAGGCTACCTTGGGCGACGAAATTTTTTTTGTCGCCCAGGTACCATTTTGTACTAGTGAAGATATATTATAAGAATATGACGCTAATTAGAACAATATAAAGACATATGGTTATTACGGTTTATAAGACATCACAGTAAAAAGAATTATATCTTTGACTTTGTATCAAAAAGAACTACAACAAACAAATGAAAATATTTGACCCCGAAAATTAGAGACGGATAAAGAATATCTCCAATTGGAAAATGATTTACATATAACGGATTCACGGTTACGTTGCGTCTTTGTATCAATAATATATTTCCAAGTACAATTTTTTTTCCACATGGCAATGTATTTGTCATTCCGGAGTTGGCGGAAAAATAAAATAAACCCAGTGCTGGCGTGCGAGTAAGATAAAAAAAAACAAAGAAAATAATGAAATACTCTTATTTTACATCACAAAAGTTCTCTAGACTTCCAAGAAATTCGACTACCTTTCAAGTCTTGATTCCAACACTTGTCAATAATTTATAAAGGGGTGAGCTACTAGCTTAGTAGGGCAATAACCACAATGCAATGTAACACAACGTAAGCAATATGATGCATGAATATAATGTTTCCTCTTCATCCTAATTTTGTTAACCCGAGTTAACAAATAATCTCATTTCTTTTCATTAGTCATCTTGTCAAACTCTCGGTCCCAAACCAGAAACCCGAATAGATCGTTTTGTCGGACCCCTGTAGGAAAGGGCTCCTCCCTTATTTGTCCACTTTGGGGTGAACATAGATCTTGAGATTTTGCCACAGGAGTGGACTCAACTACTTTTAGTTTCATATTTTCATAAATCACATACTTTCCTAGATTTGGGACTCCAGCAAATGATCATGCGTGGTCATCGTTATTCAATTCCATTGATACTTTCCCAATAGTTACAATGCATGAAATAAGATATCATTCATGATAATTATAAACGAAAATCAACATGACATTCCAAACAAACAATAATATTCAAGAATCAAAAGATATACTCATAAACACATGAATCATGTTGATCAAATAGTCATACAATTTCACAAATAACATATCAAATATCACATGTATAAAGCGAGTAATATATAAGGGTTCCCAGGAATTTCCCACACTCGATTCCAAAGCAGCACTTCCTTCAACAATTCACCAAATCACCGAATCCACGAGTGTGTAATGTCTTTTTCTTGAGTATGCTTGGAGTTCTGATCGAACAAATACAAGCGATTACTATATAATCCTTATATAGTAACTAGGATTTATATTCTTTTTATTTTATGGTTAAGTCCAATGCTTTTCTTTGTAGTTCCAATTTGGTACCCTACTATATTGTACTTACACTCTTGTCCTAAACAATTTACGAGTTTACAATACCCATGAACTTTTGGGTAATTAGACTTTGATCCCTTAACTTTACGAAAGTACAAAATAGCGCTCAAAACGAAACTATTTTCATAGTTAGGTCTAGTATGAAACCAACTAGTTCAATACTGTTTTTAGAAATTCTACTTTAACTTTTAAGCCAAAACACAATCTATCAATAGTACAAACTCATCTATTCCATACAAACTTCACGAAGTCCAAATTAGATGAAATTCAAATCAAACATCAAACTCCTCGCCCAATCTCTCATAATCAAATATGTAAAGAACTCCCAGCTGATACGATTGTATGAAACCTTTACCTTAATGCCTTAGAATTAGTTCTACGGCCCTTCGGTTAAGCTCCAAGACCTTAAATCCTCCAGAACAAACTTAAACTCGAAGAATTGGGCTTAATTAGTCAGCAACCCCAATACGAACGAATTTTAGAAAACTTAATAACGGACCTTTAATCTTACCTAGAATGTTAAGCTCAATTGCGAGCATATGGCGCCGTTCATCAATCGAGATTCCGGTTAAAACTTTACGAATTTAGAAAGATTAATGGAACTTTCCGCTTCTTTGTTTTCTGCGGCTTAGGCGAGCGAGGAAGAAGAGAGGCTGGGATTAATCCCATCGCGCCTCCACGCGCTTCCTTTTAGTGGTCCAATAGGTGCATGACACATATGCAGCTTTAATCCATCTCCAATCTCTTCACAAATCACTTAAAAATACACTCGAACTCCCAAGAGTGTCCGAAGAGATATTACGAACTCATAATGATCTTTACTTTCATCTTATGATGTCCAAATCATTATATGACTCAATAAAATTTCACTTATTTTTCTTCATTCTCCAAAAGTTGTATCAACACTTTCTCGGCACTTTAAAATTCCGGGATCTCACGGCATTATTGGATTGAGATGTCGTGGCGGTGAATCGCGTTTATTATAAGTTACTTCCTCCAATTGAGGGTAAACGGTAGTAACATTTTAAACGGCATGTCGTCTATTAGGGCACTGATGATGTGAGCCTGCGGTGTCCACATTCCAGAAATAACCCGAGTTTTGTTTAATATTTTCAGAAATGGCCCCGCCCCAATCTAGCTGTCAGCTGGCTGCCTGCCTCTCGGGAATTGCTTTCTCCTTCATTCAACATTGTCCTGCAGAGCCCCAAGGTACGTGCTTTCATACCATCACGATTCCGATCATGGCTTTTCAAATCTGGGTTTATTTGGTTCCCGAGAAAATGGTGAATAACACAAAAGAAAATAACAAGCTTTCTGGAAATTA
This sequence comes from Gillenia trifoliata, assembly GCA_018257905.1. NCBI lineage: Eukaryota > Viridiplantae > Streptophyta > Magnoliopsida > Rosales > Rosaceae > Gillenia > Gillenia trifoliata. The sequence goes on along the minus strand of CM031084.1, from coordinate 5,047,315 downwards.
CAATCCCCTATTGTACAGCAATCGCGGAAGCTATTTAATTATGTCCCAGTTGAGATTTATGTTTTCGCACCTTACCCAATCAGAAAATTTGAATAAAAAATTGCATAAATTGCCTCTGTTTTTCTTGCATTTCTCGGCTGCCAAACAAACCATGAAGGTTGTAGGGTTATTGGAATATGATTTTTGTTTGTGCTTAACACGTTTTAAACTGAATTTCTAAGCGGATTCTGTCCGTAGTTATTCGTGAAAATTTTGTTGTGTTAATTTTTGTGTTTTGGAATAATTATTTTGTGTGGAATGCCAGGGAGGAAAAGTAGAACTAGATGGACACTTTTTTGAGGTTATAATGAAGACAATAATGCTGTAGCCCTTTTCACTGTTTCGGTTAAGTTTTGGTTAGTGAAATTCAAAAGAAAATTTTGTAGCTTTTATGTATGATTAGTTCGTACGGTAGGAAAGACAGTTTCTTGCTTGAGATTAATGGTTTCATGGCCACAAGTTCTTGAATTATGTTTGAGGTGTCGATTGATCTTAGAAATGGGTTAGCTGGCGTAGCTGAAAATACTGTATGGGTTGTTCTGTGTTTGAATCGAAGGATTATGGGTTTGAAATGTTAGAGGGTAAGTCCAAAATTAGGTATGTTATGGATGAACTAAGTTCACAGAGAAAGTGATCTGGATTTTGACTTGGGGAAAGTGGTGAGACTGAAAGCTCCAGTGAAAGAAGAAGGAAATGAAGAGTCGATTTCAAGATGGTAAACGTCCCAAGAAAACAATGGCTAGGGCAAGGAGTGGATACTTGTATGTTGATGGATCAATAGCAGCTAGTGATGAGCTAAGCACAAGCAAGAATGTTTTGAGTATTGGTGCGATAAGGATATGTTAGCTAGTAGCACAGGAAAATGGCAGAAGGAGGGCTCCGAGAATAAGAATGGTGGATAAACAGAAAAAGAAAATCCCTAAGAAGCATCCCAAACCACCTCGGCCTCCTACAGGGCCATCATTACATGCAGCCGATATAGAATTTGTCAACGAAATTTCAAAGCGTGCAAGGTTGCGGCGTGCAAGGAGAGAAAGAATAGGGGTATTGAAGAGAATGAAAGCTGATAAAACCTCATCGTCGAAGATCAACTTTTGGCAATGGTCATAACCACTATCTTCTTCATTTGTGATAATCTTTCAAGGTAATGCTGTCTCTGCTCGTGGTTACTACTTGTTTTGATTTTTATGTTATAGCAGGCTGACATATTTCCATGACATTAAAAGGTCTAAATTTTGTACTTAAGCTGAGTAAATTCTATTTACTTTTTTAGCCATGGAAGGTTTTCTATCACCACTATCGATATACTTTTGTTACTTTTTATCCAAAGAGACCATAATTAGAAATTACTATAGTTTTGGTATGAGCACTCTGTTTACTTTTCTCAGCGACAAGATTTGTCATTTTTTTCTTCAATAACATTTTTCTCCTATTTTGGATGGCTTCAGAGCTAAAAATCCCATTTTACTCATTTCGTAATATTTCTTTTCGGGTTTCAATTATGCAAGTTCTTGAAATGTCTAGTACTTAAACACTTAAGTAATTCTCATCTTTGGATCCAATATACCACTTGCAGTATTTTGTTCATGAATTTCAGTATGTCAGTAGACATATTATAAAATATCATACCAGAAAGTAGCAGTAGCATCACTAATAGGAGATAAGATGATAGCCAACTACTTGTGGGATAGTAGGGCTGCTGGTAGATTTGTGCCATTACAAAAAGTTCCTTTGTTGAATCCAGTTTCTTTTCGTTTGTAATACATGCCTGCAATTTAACAAGTATGGCACATTTTCATGTATGTTTATCGTTGACTTTCAGGAATCTTGGGTTCTCGTGCATGATCTACGTTTTCATAAATCCACAGTATAGACAACCCCATCCCACGAGTGCAACTCATAGGCTGGCTCTGTCTTTCCATGGTAAAATTCTTTTTCCTTTCAAATTCTGATGTAGAATCTAAGATACCGTCTTCAGCTTATTTTGCTACGTTTGATTTAACTGGGAAGATCTTTCTGCGTTATATCTTGCAGGCACATTTATCATAGCTACAATTTCCTTAGTCGTGGTCTCTCACCAACTCTAGTAAATTGGCTTGAACTTTAACAGATTCAGCGTTTATAAATTGGGGGTTGGGGTTGTATTGTATATGGAGTTTGATGGACTTTGTGACTCAAATCCATTTGTATTCAACATAGACTTTTATAGAGTCAATAAAAGTCACCGTGTATTGAATAAAGATTTTTTACGAGTTACAAAAAGTCACATAAAAATATCGTGGTATTCAATTATTACTTTGCGAGTCTACAAAAATTACAGGTGTATTCAAAAGTTTATTAATTTTAAGGATTTTTAAAAAAGTTGTGAACTTCGCTAGACTTTGAGGCTTTTTATAGTATTTTTGTTATAGCCAAATCCAACATTTTCCCTAAGATTTTGATAGACTTTTTCTCACTTGTCAAATAAGTATACTCTAGTGTAAAAACTACCAAATCGACTTCATAACGACGACACTCGCAAACGAATGAGATACCAAACTCGTCTATTACAGAAACACTACAAAAACTCTCCTAAAGCAAGACCGCAAAACACAATATGTAGGACCCTTCTAGCTTGTTATTCATTAAACCTATATGATGTGTTACTCCGAGCACGAAGAAAGTTTTTATTTATCTATGTAGTTCCACTGCTAATGCTCCTTTCCATGGTTCTCTCTCTTTTGTAATAATTCGTTTTAAAGAATGTTCTATAAATGTTCCCTCGATAATTGCAAAGTTAAAAATTTATCGGGTTAATTACACTAACACTCCATGAGATTACACTACACTCTATGAAATTTATCATGTTTTCACAATACTTCCTCAGGTTGAGAAATAATTCGGACACCCTCTGAAATTTTAATTTACTTTCACACATTTCACACCACCCCTAGGTTTATAATTAATTCAAATGAAAATAAAAAACTTTAAAAATAAATAGAAAAAAGAACAAATTCAAAAAATTCACATTAAACAACCATAACAAGTGGTTTAGTGGAAATGCAGTAAAATTTCAAGTCAGATATGCTCCCTAGTCTTGGGTTCGAGGCACAAAGCTAACAAACACGAATAATTCCCTAGTTGAAAGTTTTGGGAGGACGAGTGCTATTTAAGTGTGGCCAGAGGCCCAGAGGTGGAATGAAATGCCTTTAACTTTTCTGAATCCCACTGAGAATTAGCCTTTAACTTTTCTCAAGAATCACGTTAAACATTAAAAAAAAAAACAAAAGAAACCCTTGCTTCTTAATTTCTTCCCCTTCCATTTTTTTTTCTTCTTTTCATTGTCGGCAACACAAACCTAGCATCCATTTTGGCATTTTCCCTTACCTAATTCCAGAAGCCATCCTATCCTAAATTACGCTTCTCCCTAGTCCTACCCAAAAGAAATGCTAATTGATTTATAAATTTCTCTTTTTAAGAAGGCTTTGGGAGTCGTTCCTGTTACATCCCGTCCCTAACTTTATTGTATATTTTTCCCCGACGGTATAAATTGACGAAAATGCCCTTGGAGGCTTATTGAGTCCTACGTGGACAAATTATTTTTCTATCGACTTAATCTCATACTTCTAGCGTGCTTTTCAGCTTGTACACTTCGTTACAAACCCGTAGACGCGAACGAGACATTTTTCAGACTTGTAACGGACAAGTTACAATCAGGGGAAAAATAGTAATTTGCCAAGTGCAATGTTTCAAATCTGTGGGCTTGCCCATGGTTCTGCAAGGCTAGTTGGCCTGCAAACCAACTCAGAAATTCAGCCTTTCTCTTGCATGCATGTCGGCATGCAGAAGGCAGATTCTTGCAATTTGCAAACTTTGTGACTTTTTCTTGTTTTAAAACCATGCACCCAGTGTGCATTCCTTCACACTGTGAACCATTCATCCTGCCTTCTTCCCCGAGACCACACTCACACAAACCTGCATGCTTTTGCAGAAAAACAAAACACAAAAACTACTCTAGACACCCAGGCCTTTTACCAGCAACCTTCTCGACCTCACACCAGTCCAATCTCGTTCCTGTGCATCACCATCATCATCCTCAGCAAACCCGAGCCACGGCGAGCCCAGGAACCCAGCCAAACCAGTGAACCAAAACCTGGAATTTTTCCGGCAAGGTCTTCTCGGCCAAACACCTCGATCCAGGCCTCGATCACACTCCAAAACATCACAAAATCATCTCTGGAAGCCTTGGGAACTAAGCCCAGGGCCTGCAAGTGAAAATCCCATCGAGATCGACGAGTTTCAAATTTGGCCGATCCTTTCGAGGCCAATTCCGGCCATCTCCGGCCACTTTTTGGGTCCCTAGTAGGTAAATTCGAACTCTACTCTTCACTAGCTTCATTTTGACACCAATTTCGTGAAAAATGGTTGAGTTTTGAAGAACCTATAAAATTTTCCAGATTCCGGCACTGGCGAGCGGCGGATGGCGGCGGCGCGCGGCGGCCGAAAGTTGCAGCGGTCACCGGAGGGGGTGACATCATCGAACCCGATCTGACGTCAGCGAACCGGCCTGTAACGTCAGCAAGCCCGGTCTAACCGGTGGAATATTCCAAAGGTATATTCCGTTTAACTTTAACGCCGTCAAGGAATATTCCCTAACGATGACGGAATATTCCGTAACGCCGTTAGAGAATATTCCGTCAGTCAAACAGCATATTCCGTTAAAGTTAACGGCACGCCGTTAACTTTAACGGCTAGTGCACAGTCGGCGCGTGGCGCGCGTGCGAGCACGTGAGCGCGC
>CM031084.1:5027499-5042399 GCA_018257905.1 Gillenia trifoliata | reverse complement strand
TGAAAAGAGAGATCGAGAAATTATGTCAATGAAGGTAGACGAAAAAGCGTCTCCGAATACACAAAATTTTTGGAGGCATGAACGAATGGAAGTGACAAGGAGAAGAAATCTTTTTGGTGATGCAGAACCTAGCACCTCGAATCTTACTGAAGATGAACCTAGCACCACAAATCTTAATGAAGATGGACCAACAACCACGAATTGGTTTGGAAATTAAGTTGTATTAGTATGCTTGCCCTTTCAATTTCGGAAATAAATATTGTTGTATTATTGTATTTGGTTAAGTTTTAGGTTTTTAAGATGTACCACAAGGCTTGTCCTTTTATTTAATGAATAAAATTTAATTTTAATTATTCTATTTATTTATTTTATATCAAACCTAATAAGAAACAATTTATATCACAAGTTCATTAATTATTAAATAATTGAACTATACATTAAAAATAAAATAAATCTTTGTGAATAGTAACTACCATGTCGGTTACTATTCACAATGGGTGGAGAGTAAATAGTAACAATCATGGCAGTTTACTATTCTCACAAATAGTAACTGCCATAAACCAAATTCTAGTCCCAAATCCACCCAAACGGGTGGAAATGCTCTTAGGGAGGTCAGCTGAGGTAGTAGATGAATCAGTCAGTAAAGTGTTCACACATTTTGAGGGTTTTGGGTTTTGTAGCAAATTCTGGTCAGAGTCTCATTTGAGCCTCCAAAAGAAGGATCAATGAAAAGAGAAGCAACAATCATAATAACAGAAACGACCGTAGAGCTATATGAAAATGAAACCATTTTTTTGTGCACTTCAATGCGGGATATTGTCTTTTGGTTATGAATTGAGAAGAGATCAGCAACTTGGGTATTGATTAGTACTTTGTACTATTGAATACAATCACTTTTTATTATTTTTTTCATTAATGTCAACCGTTAGATTAAATATGAATCAATCTCAGCTGTCCATCATCTCGTAGTATCAGATAATGTGTGCAGTAACTTAAATATTGAATACTTTTGGGATAAATTAATGGATCATATCTATAGATATAAGAATATGCAGTTTCACTTTATCTTAATTAAATCCAATAGGCGTTAAATCCCTTTGTGTAATATCCTAAACCATAGCATAAGAGCAACATAAAAGCAGTACTAACGTTATTGCAAATAAACATAGAAGACATCAATTAGAGTTTAATGTGGTTCTACTCTATCAGTGTGAGTTAAGTCATATTTTTTTGTAAAAGGAACATGGTGGTCGATGCTTGGCAAAATTGAGTTCTTTCTTGAGAGGAATGCTAGTCAAGAGGTGAGCGGGAAAGATGATAAACTTTATAGGCCCAATATGGTTCTGTCGCGCTCCGAACCCAAAGTCGGCGGAAAAAAATAACCCGAGCCCGACAAGCGAGTTAAAATTAAAAATAAAAATAAAAAACAATAAAAACAAACTTCTCTTATACAAATAACCTCAAAAATCCTTACAGGTGAGCAAAAATAAATCAAATTCTTAAATCCCTCGTTTAACACAAACCCAGCTCATCTAGCCCTTGTCTTGCCAAATAACTAATTTTTAAAATAAAAGAGTGGGGTGAACAACAATCACCGTCGCCCAGTGAGTCGAATATGTAATATGACAGTTAAGCGTGCCATTTTACACAGTCTAGAAAATAGTATAATTATATCCCAACATTTATCACATATCATGCCATATCACATCATCCCTTCACATGTTGGTTATCCTTCATAATATGCAACTCATCACGTGACTCCTAAATTGGCCATTATGCTCTAATGTCCCTTTGTGCCATACATTTATCCCTCAGATAATCCAACACTAAAATTCTCATGCTCCATGTGTTACATCCCGTTCCAGAAAATAACAGTATTTTATTCCCGGAAGTGTGAAATGACGAAATTGCCCTTGGTTGACTTTTTGGTTGACTTTTGCGTCGTAACTCGTACGACGCTTCCCTTTGTATTTTCTTGTCGTGCTCGTCGTTACGAACGCGTGGACACGAGCGGGACGTCGTTCGGACTCCGAACGAATATTTTACGGGCGTTGGTTTTCGACGTTTCCCGTAATGCAATTTTGGAGCAGTTTTGGGTTGTTGGGCTAGGGCCCAAATGTCTGCAGGCCCATGTGGGCTTTTTCCTGAAAATCTGGGATTTTGTCTGGGCCTTTGTCTTTGCCTTTGACCCGTGTTCTCCCTCTCTTCTTTTCTGCAAACTGAACAACAAACAAAAGCTCACCGGTTTGCTCAAGGCACCTTGAGCTCTCTTCCTTCACCCTCACTGAGCCATTCTTTGGCCAAGTGAGATCACTGACCTCACCATCATCTTCCCTGACATACAATTACTCGATTCAATACACAGCAAACCCAGGAAACCATCGAAACCCAGATTCTGGAAATTTTCCGGCGAGGCTCGATTTCGAACCTCGGCCATTTTTCGGTGAAACCGAGTCCAAATCACTTCAAACAAATCACCAATCTCATCCTTGAGATCCCAGGAAGCTTATTCATGCCCTGCTTGACTGTTTCGAGCGAGAATCAGTGATCTGGAAAATCGGCCTTTTTCACCCGTGTTTTCTCCTTCAAATTCTGACCAAATCCGGCCAGTTTTTGGCCTCCCCGTTGGTAATTTTTGAATCTCCTCACTCCCAGCTTCATTTTGACACTTGAATCGTGAAAAATGGTTGTGATTTGACTGAGTTACAGGCTTTTGAAGATTTCCGGCCAAAATTCCAGTTTCCGGCGAAACTCCGGCCGGCAGACGGCGGCGGCGACGCGACGGCCGGCAATTGCAGCGGTCACTGGCGAGCTGACGTCAACGAACCGGTGATGACGTCATCAATCCGGTCCAAACCCGGTTGGACCGAAATATTCCAAGGTATATTCCGTCTGTTAGTTTTAACGCCGTTAACGGAATATTCTAAAGCCGTTAGAATATTCCGTTAACTCTAACGGCGCGTGACCGGCGCGTGTCACCGGCGACTGGCTGGCGCGTGACAGGCGCGTGGGACCCCACAGCCGCGCGTGGTGGCGCGTGCGGCGGCGCTCGGTGGCCCACGTCGGCAGTATTGGGTTTTCCGACCCCGTAACTCCGTTTTCGGGTTTCCGAACGCTGTTTTCTTCGTATTTTCGAATACTTTTTAATTGTGGATATTCTAAAATAGGTTTGGCGACCCGTGAAGTACGGAGAGCGTGCTTTTGGGCTACTTCGGCATCGGTATATGTGAGTGGGCCATTTCCTTATTAAATTGATTATTTTTGTGCTTGGGAAATTATATTAGGTTATGCCTACACCTTTAATTGGTTTTTAAATATTATTTATATTGTTATACTTAGTGAACTTTAGTATTATAATTATACTTGGTTTACTAGTGTGACTCGACTATATTTTATGGGTCTTGGGCATTATTATATTATATTGCCTATGCTTCCGAATGTGGTTTATATTTATACTTGGCGAGCCTAGGGCTATATTTTGGTGAACCTTGAATTTGATATCTCTACCGTATTTTGGTTCACTTCCTATGTTGTTAAATTGGCATTTCTATACCTTGGTACCCTTGTGGTTTATACTTGGCTAAGTATTTTGGTTTATACTTGGTATTTTAAGTATTTTGGTATATACTTGGCATTCCGGGTATGACATCCGTGAATACCTAATTATACATTTATTTTGAGGTTTATCTCAGAAAGGAAATTACCCCACCTTATTTTATTTAGAAATATTTCCGTGGTATGTTTTCACACGCTCAATTAGGAATGCTTACACGGTGTCAGTAGTACTGTCCGGGGCCAGGACCAGCTTCACGTGGTTGCTCACACGCACCAATACGCTGGCTTGGATCCATAGCAGGTGCCAGCCTGTTCTAGGTCGCCTTGGTGACTCGAACTCGTTGTGATGCGCTTAGCGCCAGCTTCACGTGATTGTAGTACATGAGCGTACCATTATTTATACACCCAGCCTGTTCATGACAGAATACCTCTGTATGAACTCGTGTGTCTGTCATACCTATCGAGCGTATACCCTATTGTTTTATATTGTGATTTTACTATCGGATTTCACTAATGCCACGAAGGCTTCTATTGTTTTATGGGTTTCTCGTACTATCTTATTTTATACGGATCTTCTGGTAAAGTATTTTTATACTAAGTTGTGGCTTTCTGCCCATTTTGGACGGTAAGTACATTTCCGTACTTACACTGATTTTCTATCTACTACTGTAGTATGTTTTCAGAAAGACTTTTAACGGAACTATTACTTGTTTTGACGGCGAGGGGTTACTATTTTCAGAAAGGAAATGTTTTATTTAAAATAACTACTTATGGCCCACTCACCCTTTTGTTTTTGCGCCCCTCCAGGATAAGTGGCTTGGAGCTGTCGACGTCGAGACGCGGTGGTATGACAAATGTAGAAATTCTTGGTACTTGTAATTATTTTGTATCCCGTAACTTGTACAACCATTTTTTATTTTATTAATTCTTTCCGCATGCACACTTTCGTGCACTCTGATCTTTTATTCATTCGATTGTTCAAATTATTCCTAAATTCTTCTAAGTGGCTTTCGTCACCCCACGTGGTGTCGGCCAGCACACTCGAGTTTTGGGTGTCCACCTGTACATCCGGGTCGGGATGTGTCACCATGAACAATCTCAAATAATTCACTGATTAGATATATAATAACTCCGAAAGCATTTCACCAAATCCAACATGCTTGACTTGAAAATAGAGATACATTTATAAATAGAGTAAAACCCACAATAGTTCGTGGTTTTCGTATTTATCAAAAAATAAGAAGTATTTTTTAACACATTACATAAACCACTCACCTCGATCAATAGCTAGAACCTCAGCAAAACAAGCCCACTAACAATCCCCATACATCAAACCCTAGCCCCTCTTTATCTTTCTTCTCTCTCGACTACATAAAACTGATAAACTAAACCAACTCGCGATTCTCTCATACAAAGCCTGCTAGTCCTATTTATAGTAGGAGGATGGCGGTAAAACCACAGAAGATCATATCAAAGGATAATATGATAATGTATAAAGGATGTGAGTCAACTAATTAGCAAATTGACACCTAAAGCAGTAAGCTGCTGTCTGTCGACCTACAAGGAATATCATCTACACCAAGAAGGTTTAACAGATAGGTATTGGCTGCAGAGTTCCACCTCAGCTTAATTGCATGCTTATTAACGCCACTTGCACTTGAACCCACCTCATGCAATATATCATCTTTATCATCAAACTAAAGTAGTAGTCAGCTCATGCTAACAAATCATCCACGTCAATGCTAAGGGTAAGTATAGGCTTACTAAAAAAAAATGCAAGAAATAATATATATAACAAATCTATATATAATCCCCACAAAATAATATATACATTATATATATATATATATATATATATATATTTTTAAGACTAATAGTATAAATATATTTTTGAAAATACGGATTCTTACAGGTTCACCACCAACATTATCGATATTGTCTCTAACTTAACTACTTATCGCTAGGTGTGAAATTTTATCATAAAAGGTCTTAGTGATATTAATCAGGGATGAAATATCCCATATATAAGTTGTATTGTATTTTGTCATACGACCGATGTGGGTATCTATTCTCCAACAAAAGACACAAAGAAGAAGACAAATGGAAAATATAGTTAGCATTCCTCTTTTCCTAAATCTTGGTGGTAATATTTTATTTAATGATACCCTTTCTTGATTGTTCAGTTATTTTTTATATTACTGGGATTGTTAGGCCTCGAACCGTTTAGATTGATGTTTTTCTTTGCTTAGCTTCTGCTTGGCATTGTGCCCTCACTGTAACAAAAAATAATAACAAAATAAGAGTTTAATAACAATTAAACTTTGCTTTGCTTTTGTTTTTTATAAGGGAAACTTGCTTTACAACTAAATTATGTATTTTAGATCAAGTGCAACTTCTTAGTTGGTTCAGATGAACAATGGAAAATGCATCTACAAGGCAAATACAACAATAGAAGTGTGATATCCGATGGAATCCAGAAATGTTTGTATCAATCTATAGCCAATTAATGTTTCTTTTTCTGCCTCACATTCTTACTTTGTCCTTATGGTTGGGTTGGGCTTTAATTTCATTTTACCTAGTAGACTTATGTTTTAGGATTATTTATATTAACAACCCCTAAAGTTTTCGTGTTTTCACAAAATTCTCAGATTTTAGAAATTATACTAATTAACATCGTTTGAGGTTTCAAAATGTTTTCATATTACTCCTTTCATTAATTTTCAACCAGAACTTGTGGATGTTATCATGAATTTACTCTCAATGAAACAAACACCCTATATGTCTATTTTTGTTTTTACAAAATACCTAAGGTTTTTGAAATTACACTAAACACCACTTGAGGTTTCAAAATGTTTTCACAAAACTCCTTCCGTTAATTTTCATCCAACACTTGTTGATGTCATCACATTTACTGAGAATGACACACTAGTAGAAAAAACAGCTTGGGCGACAAAACTTTAGGCGACGAAGAATTTTTAAAATCCGGGCAAGATCACTTTGGGCAACGAAATCCCTATTTCGTCGCCCTAAACAGAACTTTTGGCGACGAAAGGGAATTCGTCGCTTAAAATTTCAATGGGCGACGAATAAATACATTTTGTCGCTCAAAGATGGAAAAGTGGCGGCAAAAGGAGAATGTGGCACCAAACTTGTGGGCGACAAAATAATTCGTCGCCTAAAATTTTTTTAAGGCGATGAATGGTTCATCGCTCAAGTGGTGACTTTAGGCGACTAAAATAGAAGTTTGGGACACGACGAATAGGTTTGTCTTAAAACCTAGCGAGATTTAATCCCCTTCCTTCGACCCGAGAGAGCGGTTTTAACGAGAAAAATTCTGTAAATTTGCCTCTCAAGCTCTCCCTCACCGGTTCTCCTCAAATCTCTCTCTCCTATCTCACTCATCTCCATCTTTCTCTCCCTATCCTCACTCATCTCTCTCACCATCTCACTCTCTATCCCTCTAGATCTCTCTCTCTCTCTCTCTCTCTCCCAAAGCTAGGTTCTATTTCCTTCTCCACCACCATTTCTGCTCCCTCCTCCTCCTCCACCACCACCGGGAATCGTTAACGGTAATTTTATTATTTATTATTTTTTTAATTATAATTAGCATAAATTAATTAATTTTGTATAGGTTCGTTGCATAGAATTTTTGTTGGAGCTGAATTTGAAGGTATTTTCTTGATCATTTTATGTTGTTAACGTACAAATTTATTTTATATGGTTTTGTATGCAAATAATTTGTATTATGTTGAATGACTTTATGTTGCGTTGTGCGTACGAAGTTAATAGTAATTAACTTTGTATGAATTTATTTTGTGTTGTACGTACGAAGTTAATAGTAATTAACTTTGTACAAATTTATTTGTGTGTTGTACGTCACGAAGTTAATACTTAAGTATGCATTTTTTAACAAAAACTTAGTTTCCTGTTTGAGAATTAATTGGATTTTGCGCATGGATGCGAGCGTGGCCCCACGATCAGGTGATTCTTGGTGTCCCCATTTTTGGGCCGGAGTTTGGGAGTGCATTTGTGTGTCATAGTTTCGCGGTTTTACGGATTAGGTTTCGATTGTGGGTTTTTAGTACATCTTCTTACGTTCTTCGAGTGCATAGTAGGTATTTGATATCTTACGTCGTGCACTTGGAGAACTATAGGAGATACTGCCAAAATTTTTCCCACGTCGAAATCTAATCTTGGTGGATCCGTAAACTTCACGAGACATAAATGTGGACTCCGAGAAATGAGATAGGGCCTTTACCGGAGGCATAATGTGACGAGACATAGTTGAAGTTGTTTCACAATACTCCCTCTCTCTCTCTTTAATGTGGTAACGAGAAAAATGGACGGAGATAGTGGTCCATGAATCCAAACGAGATGTCTTGCCTAAATATTTGGAAGAAGTAGATAATTTTATTGACTTTGCAACGAGACACAACCGGGTTCAACTAATATCAAGTGTCCGTGTAGGTCCGTGTAACAATCATATGCAGGAGACATTCAACAATGTTCGCCATCATTTGGTAAGAAATGGGATAGCCTTGGAACCTATACGAGATGGAGTCATCACGAGGAACCATTACATCATGCTTCGTCTTCGTACCGAGTCACGAGCGAGGGTGAGGTGAAGGGAATTTATTTGGTAATGACCAAGTCATGGGTATTGTAAATGACTGTTATCCATACGCCTCGGCAATGACAATGAGGGAGTGAGGGATGACGTGCCTCGCCATGGACAAGGAAGAATTCGATAAGTATTAAAGGCTATTGAAAAATGCAAAGCAAGAATTATACCGGATTCTGAAGACTTTTCGGTTCTTACGGCGATTGTGGAGTTTATGCAAGGCAAGATGAAGTTCTGTATGTCAAACCGGTGTTATGACTATTTTATGGGTATTGTGAAGAGGATGCTTCCAAAATACAATTGTTTGCCTAAAGATCATAAAAGTGCCTAGAAAGGTGTTGAGCGATTTTGGGCTTAGGGTATCGAAAAAATCCATGCATGTGTAAATAATTATATATTGTTCTATTTGGAAAACAAATAGTTGGATAAATGCCCTGTTTGTAATGAGTCGAGATATAAAATCACACCTAAAGTGTTGCGTTATCTTCCATTAACGCCTAGGTTGCGAGCGCTTGCCCTGTCGCGCACACTGGCAAACATGAGATGGCATAAGGAAGAACGGCGAATTTAATGATGATGTTATGAGGCATCCTGCAGACGATCAGGCATGGAAAGAATTTGATCGGATGTACCCTGAATTTGCAGCAGACCCACGCAATGTCGAGACTGACTTGCCACCGACGGATTTAATCCGTTCGGAGTTCTGAACCAAACCCACAGCACTTGGCCGATCGTCGTAGTTTCTTATAATTTGCCGCCTTGGAAATGCATGAAAAAGGAATTTACGATGATGAGTCTATTAATCATCGAAGATCTAGGAAAGTCCATCGATGTCTATTTGAGGTCGTTGGTTGATGAGTTAAATAATTTATGGGAAAACGGTGTGCGTACATTTGATAAGTCCACTGGGAAGATGTTCACCTTGCGAGCGGCAGTGATGTGGACGATACATGATTTTCCCGCTTATGCAATGATTTCTGGTTGGAGTACGAATGGTTATATGGCATGCCCAGTCTGCAAGGAGGACGTAACATCTGGTTGGCACGTCGGAAAGGTTTGTTATATAGGTCATCGTAGATGGTTATCATGGGATCACGAGGGGTGTACGAACGATACATCTTTCGATGGCAACACAGAGGCCCGCCTCAGACCCAGAGAATGGTCGGGAGATGACATTCTGGCTAAGTTGAACAGTTTAGAATTTGGTCCATATGGCAAAGGTGTTACTGGGCCCAGACCAGCTTCGCATCATAACTGGACGCATAAGAGTATTTTGTTTGAACTCCCGTACTGGTCCAAGTTAAAGCTTAGACACAACCTCGATGTGATGCATATTGAGAAGAATGTGTGTGATACATTAGTGACATTGAGGGGAAATCGAAAGACACAATAAAAGCTCGTCTAGATTTGGAACAAATGGGCACAAGGCCACCGTTGTGGATGAAGAAAGTCGGCGGTGTACTTAGAAAGAGTCATCCGTTTTTCACTGTGAAACCGGAGTGGAAGAAACAATTTTTCAAGTTTCTTTCTTCCTTACAATTTCCAGATGGGTATGCTTCGAATATCTCGCGTTGCGTAAACGTGGACACAAATCGATTTTCGGGATTAAAGAGCCATGATTGTCATGTGCTAATCCAACGCCTTCTCCCGGTTGGTATTCGAAGTCTGTTGCCTTCTGATATGGTCAACCCGATAGTGAATTTGTCCAGATTTTTCGCACAGTTGACTGCAAGGTCATTGCGTGTGTCGGATGTTAAAAAGTGCGGAGATGACATTGTACACATCCTTTGCAAGTTCGAGCATATTTTTTCGCCAGCTTTTTTTACTAGTATGATTCACATGATGATACATTTGGCGGATGAGGCATTGCTTGGTGGACCAGTCAACTATCGGTGGATGTATCCAATAGAAAGGTAACGTCGACCCATGGCCTTTGTATGATTCTTCATCATTTTATAGATGTTTAATAAATGTAAACATGGCTTTTCGATTTTGCAGGCTTCTTGGGAGTTAAAAAAATTTGTGCGCAACAGGGCAAAGTCAGAAGGATCCATTGTGGAGGCATGGATCGCATATGAGTCGCTCACTTTTTGCGCAATGTATCTAACTGATGTTGAGACGACTTTCAATCGTCCTCAACGCAACAACGACGGTGGGGTTAGGAAAGAAAAACTTTCAGTGTTTGCACAAACTGCATGTCCGTTTGGCTCGTCACCAAGAGGCGAATCCTTTTCTGAAAAGGATATGGAGGTAGTGCATTGGTTCATACTAAACAATTACGACGAGATTGGGCCGCTTCTGGATGAGCATGAACAGTTGATCATCAGTGCATATCCTTCACATTTGCATGCCGAGAAACACCGTGCATTGTTTCCTCGTTGGTTGCGCGAACATGTAAGTTTTGTACTCTTTGGTTTCATCACATTTTAGGTTTTTCTTCATTGTCTTCATATGTTCTTGAACTAAAAAGATTACAATTTTTTGTACATATTCAACTAGGTGTTGAAAATGAAGGAAGAGAATTCGTCATCATACACTGAAGAATTATATAACTTAGCAGTCAGACCGTTTTGCGCTGAATTGTACTCAGGGTGTCATGTCAACGGCGTTAAGTTTGTGGATGCTCAGCGTGATGACAAGTTGTTAACTCAAAATAGTAGGGTCTTCGTCCCGGGCGGTGGCGACAGTGCCGATATTGAGTTTTATGGCAAACTAACAAGTGTTGTACAAGTGCTTTACAAAGACCGATGTCAAGTGATTTTGTTTAAGTGTCATTGGTTTGATACAAATCCAAACAGAAACAAGAGTATTAAGCGAGACGAAGGGTTAGTATCAGTGAACACTAACACACGTTGGTACGATGAAGACCCTTACATTTTAGCAACTATGGCGAAACAAATCTTCTATCTTGATGACTCGAAGGCCGGGAATGGTTGGAAAGTTGTTCAAAAAATTCATCATAGAAACATATATGATATTCCTGACGGAGATAATAATGAAGACGACAGCGTTGCTGACCAACAAGTTTCATCTTCGATAGATTTTGGTATGGCAACACCTATGGATACCAATGTAATCCAAGAACCGCTCGAGGTGGCTGGAATGCCAGAAATCGAAATACCGATTGATTCTATTACAATTGACCTCGGTGATCTGAGACGCTACAATCCACATGACACCGCACAGACCGAGGATAGTGATGATGAGGACTCATATGCAAGTAGCGAATCTGAACTACCAAGCGAAATGATGAAAGTGACGACGACGCTGTGTATTGTATTTCTGATTCAGACTAAGTATGGAAGTAATGAAATTGTATTTCAAGAAACATTGAAACATAAATTGAACTTGTAGCATGATTGTCAAATTATTAACATAACCACTACTTCATTTACCCCTAAAAAAAAAAAAAAAAAACCTGCTTTGTAATAAGATGGAAAAATATTACAAATATATCTTAGGCGACGAAATACATTTCGTCGCCCAAAGTCAATTTTTCGTCACCCAAGGTTAAAAATACTTTTCAAACCTGGCCAACTTTAAAAAAAAAAAAAATTCTTTAATTACAAATATATCTTAGGTGACGAACTGCTTATTCGCCTAAAGTCAATTTTTCGTCGCCCAAACATTTAAAAATAATTTTAAACCCGCGCATTATTTGGTGGGGCAATTTTTTAGGTTTTGGGCGACGAATAGTTTTCCGTCAGCCAACCTAAGAAATGTACCTACACCATTCTTTTTTTTATCTTTCGCTAAAGAATGACTTTTTTTTATCTCTGAATGAAGTAATTTTTGTACATAATGACTTGAACAAAGGCCCACATATTCAACACCCTCCAAATTTAAAGAAATAATAAGTATGTATGTGTGTGTTTACAAAATTAAACTTTGCACGAAAAAATTGACTTACAAAGGAAAAGGCCTACAAGAAGGCCTACAACTTTTGTGCTTAGCTTTTGAGAAGGGGGAAAATTTGTAAAATTATAGAAACGTCAGAACGAAGGCTCACAACTGCTTAGGTGTCATCTCCAAAACAAACACTAGAGAATATGAAGCGTTATAATCAAGGATTAACGTTTACTTACGCTCAGTTGTTATATCCGTAATTTGTTTTTTCATGCCGACTATTTAAAAACATGATCTTACTAAATGTAATAGATGAACGGCTCCCGGATCGTTTATATTATGCCCCCATCTTTATAGTTTAGTCAAATTTGCATAGGACATTATAAAGTTTATAGAAACTATATAACATCATCACCCTTTTCAATAAACAGTCAATATGGGGACATTCTATGAACAATCGGAACCATTCATTCTATTGCATTTAGTAAAAGATCATGTTTTCAAAAAAGAATCGGGATGAAAAAAAAAACTACGGATATAATAACGGAGTGTAAACGCAAACGTTGATCGACGGTTAAAAAAGAATATAGCCTTCATGGTTTCTAGTGTTCATCTTTTGGAGATGACACCTTAATGAAAGTTGTACACCTTTTTCGTTACGAGTGTTTGTGTATTTTTTACAGATTTTTCCCACTTCTCAATTACTTATTATGAATTTCCCACTGTAAGTTAATTTTTTGTACTACTGTTAATTTGTAATTAGACATACCTATTTATTTCTTTAAATCTGAACCGTTGAATATGTAGACCTTTTCTTCAAGATCATTCTGTGCAAACATTACTTCAATACGAAATGAATAAGTCATTATTTAGGAGATCAGAATAACAACGATGGGGTAAATTTATTAGCTTTAGGCGACTAAAAGCTAGTTCGTCGTATGAAGTGGTTTTGAGTGACGAATTATTCGTCGCTCAAAACTTACAAATTTTGGGCAACGAAATGGATTTGTCGCCTAAACCTTAAAATCTGCTCCAGCCGCTAAAATTTTTGGCTCGTTTTGGAATTTTTTATGAAATTTTGGGCGACGACTGTTAGGACGTTGGGCGACGAAATAAGTTTGTCGCCCAAAGGGCTCTGGGTTATATTCAGCCCGTGCCTTTTTTTATTTCTTTCTTCTTCCTTCTTCGTCCAGCTACAACAACTTAATCCCTCATTCTTCCTCCAGCTGCAACGAATCCAGCGAAGGGCCACCATCCCAACTACTTAGGTTTTCTAGGTTAGGGTACAATTTGTGTAGGAATTGCGAAGGGGAAGAAGAATCCCGCAATTAGTTAGGGTTTCAGGGTTACAACAAGAGAATTGAAGTGTTTGGTGTTACAACCCGTCCCAAAATTTTATGTCAAATTACCAAAATACCCCTAGTGACCAATGTTGACTTTTGTTGACTTTTCGTGACGACATGTGAAAAATTATTTCTTTACATATTCAAATAGTACTCATCGATACGAACACATGGACACAAGCGGAACTCAATTTGGAGTTAAAACGAACGTTTTTCGAAACTTTAAAGTGTAGTGGCATTTTAGTAATTTTTACACCCGTAAGTAAATTAGGGTTCTTGGCTGGCTGCTGTGCAGCCAATCCCCTCATTCCCTCTCACTTGGCATGATCTCTCTCTCTTTCACTTTTCTCTCTCGGCAAAAACCACCCAAACCCTAAATTTTGGACGAATCACAAAACCGTCGAACCGTCGCTCAAGATCATTACCATTACGATCGTCTCGTCATTTTGGACGAGACTGTGATTTCAGAATTCCCAGACGCGAACCCAATTGGCGAAACCGATGCTGGAATGAAAACGGCAAACTGCCATTCAATTTTCTGTACAAACCCGACATAGGTAAGCCTCGAAACCATTACCATTGGTTTTATTACATTGAGTAGGTTCAAATCGACATAAAGAACGTGGAATTTGGTGCAGTTTTGAAGGAGAACGGAATTAGGGTTTCCTGAAACTTTCCGGACAATTTCAAGCCATCTCCGGCCATTTTTCCGGCCCCAAATTGGTTTGAAAATATTCTACTCGTCAATACCTTCATTTTGATATATGGCACGTTGAATTTGGCCAAGGAATGAAGGAGTTATGAATTTTTGAAGTTTTGGGATTAAATCGGTATTTTTCCAAAAATTCCGGCAAACCAGGCGGTTGAGGACGGCGGCTCCGGCGACTAGTAAGAGGTTGAGGGTGAAGGAATATTCTGTCAAGGTAACGTTATATTCTGTTAAGTTTGACTGACGCCGTTGACTTTAACGGCGCTGACGTCAGCAGGTGCGTGGCTGACGTCAGCATGCGCGTGAGATGACGTCAGGAGGCGCGTGCCAGCGTGTGGCGACACGTGCCAACGCGTACCAGTGTGTACCGGCGCGTACCAGTGCGTACCGGCGCGTGCCAGCGCGTGGCCGGCGCGTGAAGGCTCTTCCCGGCACGTGGCGGCGCCGAGGGCGGCGGCAAGGTTTTCGGGCCCCGGAAATCATTTTTTGAGCCCGTTTTTGCTAAAATAGTATTATTTTTGGGTTCTTTTTCTATAAGGGTTATATTAATTTATATTAGGGAGGTTTTAACACTTTCCTTAATATTAAATAGGTAATTCTTCGGCTCCATGCTTCGAGGAGGGCAACACCAAGGGAAATTTCACTCCCGAGCACCAGTGAGTGGACTTTTGTTTTCTTAAATGGTTTATATGCTTGAAAATAATTATTGCTTTGATATAATTATGAGTTTAAATGTTTTTGAGGCATGTTTATATATATATATATGGATATATATATAAATATATATATAAATATATATTATGAAATGATTTTGAGATATGAATAT